>JAODLL010011964.1:0-28365 GCA_026546735.1 Forbesichthys agassizii | reverse complement strand
TTAGTACAGTATGAGAGCATAGGAATATTGTTTAGCTGCTGTTAGTACAGTATGAGAGCATAGGAATATTGTTCAGCTGCTGTTAGTACAGTATGGGAGCATAGGAATATTGTTCAGCTGCTGTTAGTACAGTATGAGAGCATAGGAATATTGTTTAGCTGCTGTTAGTACAGTATGAGAGCATAGGAATATTGTTCAGCGACAGACAGGTAGGGGTAGGTTGTGTGGCCACCGGCCATGGCTGTGAGTAAAAATAACTGCATGTGTGTATACACTGCAGCTGCCTCAGACGTGTACTGTATACATTTATATTCCAGGGCCAAGCAAGAGAGGGCAAGTGGAAAATGCCTGTCTGTTTATTTTATTAGCTCGCTTGGTGTTTCGACAAATGCATTTTTAAAACGCGGTGGTTTAACTCTATGTTAAGGTAAAACATTAACTCTAAGTTCCATATACCCAGCTGCAAATGTTAAATCTTGACCAGAATACACAATTAGCCTGTAATATACTGTAATACTGTATAGGTTGTGACAGCAGTGTTCTCTGCCATATTTGTCATGTCAAATGCCCAGGTGTTTGTTGGCCAACTTAACGTTTGTCCCCCTTGAGGACTAAAGGGATTGTGCATGAAATGTCATCCTTTAGCGCTGGGGTTCCTAATCCTTTCAGCCCACCACCCCTGACCCCTAACAACAGCCTACCTGAGACCCCTGACCCCAACTATCCCCGGAGGCGGCTGTATAACAGACATAATATTATTTTATAGTAATTTAATGTAGGAGAGTAGCAGAATACATGTGAAAGTAAATTAGAGTAACAAGTATTGCTAAAATACCACGTAGTGTCTTTTAAATTGTATTTGTTTTCTGGAACTAATTTCGCAACCGCATCTTCTCTCCTCTGTCTTACGGACCCCCACTTCAGGAACCGTTGCTTTAGCCTACGTCTTTGTGGCAGAAGAAAGTAGGAAACACCTGATACTTTATTATAATAATAATAATAATAATAATAATAATAATAATTATTATATTTACGTTAGCTATGCGAACACTCGAGACTGTTTCTCGGTCCAGCCATTTTGAAGCAGGTAATGTTCACTGTCCCTGTAGCCGTCAAACTATTGCATGAGACGAACACTCGTCGGTGTTTCTTTTGGCAGGAGGGCATTGTTTTCCCCAGACCCGCGCCTCCTCCAGACTTTCAGAAACAGGAAACGAAGGAAAAGGTTAAGAGGGGAAAATCCCAAGATGCTCCTCTAAACTAAATGCTGATGCGGCAGTGTTGTGTTTTGACGGATGGAAGGGGCCGGGCTGGGGCATGAGAGCGTAAATCTGGCAACATTTCTGGAAAACGGGATCCGGCAGTTTTTTCTTTTTAAATGCGGTCCAGTTTCTCGGATGACAATATTTGTTCACCTCTGTGGTTCCCTATAGCTATTGTTCACCCGCCTGACGAGTGCAGTGAAACCCCCACCCCTACACGTTTCTTTCCTCTCCGTTTATTCTTGAGTCTATGAAAGTGTTCACATGTGGTCAAAGAGTTCAGGGTGCACGGCGGTGGCGGTGATGTTTTTCACATTCAGCGCTTCTGTTTTTTGTGTTTTCTCATTGCTCTGCATCAGCAGTTAAGACGCAGGAGTGAAGTTGCCAAGGCAACCTGAACCCGTCGAACGGCCATGAAACGCGTTCCTCTGAAAAGTATATTTTCACTTTTCTACAATTCAAATACATATACTGCCTGTCGTTTCAGAAAGGGGTCTCCGGGCTTATTGCGGTACTGTCAATGTATTTGTTTGAGGGAGAGAAAATGAAAACATTAACGGATGGCGATCTGCGGTCTGGCGTTCCCATCAAGCACCAGTGTGCCCAGTCTGTAACTTGAGCTCACCCCAGATGGGCCTTCAAAGCCCCAGTCTGGTCTGTGTTTGTGAGTCGGGGGGACTCAGTAACTGTGGCATATGTTGACATTTTGTTTGAGAAATCAAACCCCCTCTCAGCAACACCCAAGGTTGACCTACACACCCACTGCGTTTCACCCATGTCAGACAGCCAGACTCTAAACCAAAGCGTTCAGCTGTCGGTGCGCTTCGATGTTTGTTTTTCTTTGTATTCACTGATGGCAGAATTATTCAAAGAGTGCTTTCAAAGTGCCAGCATCAGTTAAGCATTTGCTTTCATGTGAGTCAAAGTATGTTTTCACTTGGGTAATGCGTCAGCACTATTTTGAAAAAGCCTCTTTCGGTATCTCCTGTAAACGGAAAATGACTCGTCTTATTCTTATTACGGCTTCAAGTGGTGAAAGATGCTAAAATGATTAGACACAGGCACACTTTGGACCTCCTAAAGTGGACCCTTTTACGTGCTGTTAAAAACCTCGAAGAACGAAAGGAAAATGCACAACACTGATATGGTTTTTCATGCGAAGTTAGCGGCTGTGCTTTCAACTCACTGTTTGATGTCTTATATTTGTCTAACCACTAAGTGTTCACTTAAAACACAAGTGAACTATTATTAAACCCATTATGCACACAGTTGCTCTGCACCTTTGTATGGTGTGTTTAATGTTTTTGAAGAGTCCTCACCCTTATTCTTTGTTTAGAAAATAATGTTAATATTTTCCAACTGGAACATCCACAGTTGTAATCTGTTTCTAAAAAATAAAAAATATTACTGTTGTAGTATGTTGTAGTAGATCATTTTATTTTGTGGCCGGGGGGGGGGGGGGGGGGGATTGTTCGAAATACTGTATAGCCAAACTAACTCTGTAAAACTATTCTAAAACAATAAACTCAAGAATATATTCTACCAATAGGGATACCATTTATTTGTACTGTACGTTGTACCGGTTAAAGTAGGTTTCACACTTCAAGACAGTTTTCTGCCTGTGATCATTATGTTTAGGTAAAGTCAAGGGCATAACAAAATGTGTAAATAGCAAGTGTGTAGAGTTTTGGAATTAGTCAACAAAGGTTTTGGTGCTTTGAGAAAAGCAGGCTGTATTGTAATGACTTTATGACAGGTCAGTGAACTGAATGTGCAAGAAAACATTTAAAAATGAGGAAATGTGTTCCCTATACAGCTCTATGCAGCAGTTATTGTATTCAATGGTTGGTTCATTGTATCGTAAAACACCTTTGATGGGTTAAAGATGTTTCTACTGATTTTATCTTGTTTGTTTTTAAGTCCTAGGCCTATTTAACATTTTTCCTGGGGGTGTGTTTGTGAAACTGCTAATGAGATACAGATCTGAGATACAAATCTTCGGTCTGAAGATTAGCATTTGAGCATATGTGGATAATATGCTTGCATGTGAAATGTCTGACCTCTCCTGTGTATGTGTGTGTGTGTTGGTGCATGCAGTGATTCTTATCGCTGTGTTTGTGCACAAATCTCCGTTCCCACCATACCGGAGAGGGTTTTTCTGCGACGACAGCAGTATCAGCCTCCCCTTTAAGCGCAGCAAAGTGTCCAACACCGCTCTCAAAGCCGTGGGCTTCACTGTGCCTGTGGTCTCCGTAAGTCCCGTGGTGTGGTACAGCAGGAGAACACAATGGCAGGGCAGATTGTATCCGACTATAGCCCCCCCCCCACCTTTGGCCTCTATTAAGACCACGTCAGGCCCTGGTTTGCAACCTTCTCCTCAGGAGAGCACTATAGAAAATAACGGATTGAGACAGTCCCACATGAAACCTGAGGTGCGTTCAGAATTGGCGAACACATTTGCTTTGAATATGACAATTGCACGATTTGTGTAATAACTCTTAATTTATTAGATATCAACCCTTTGTCCAGAGTCAACGTGTGTTTGCCGAGGACTACCTCCTCAGACCGCTTGCTTATGTTTGCGAAAGTTCGCAGCAGTTTGCATATGTTCGCAAACGTTTGCCAATTCTGAACGCACCTCTGCTCACTGTGTAACACTGCTGTGCCCGCTACCAACGACCTCCTAAATAAGCGATCGTTAACCCATCACCCTTCTCTCTCCCCCCACCTCCCCATCTCTTCTCATCACCTAATCCCGTTCCCATCCACTGTCTGTCTGTCTATTTGCGCCGCTGCTTCGCCCACGCAAGCTGGCCTGCCTTTCCTGGTCATCGAGACCAGCGCCGTTCAGCCGTACCGTCGCGGGTTTTACTGCGACGACGGGTCCATCAGGTACCCGGCTAAGCGGGGAGATACCATCAGCGACGGGGTGCTTTGCGCTGCTGGCATTCTGCTGACCATCCTGTCTGTAAGTCACCCACACTGTTTAATGTGATGTCGCCTATGCTTCTCGTGCTTTACCACTGCCACTTCTGCCTCTCGCCGACAGGCGCTGTATGGATTCTTTAAGTTAAGCCAAAACGCTGTGGTTGTGACTTAACGTGCACCCACCCCACACACACACACTCTTTTTTTCCCACTCCTGTGTGTAGCTTTAACGGTGGAGTCCGCGATTGTAAGTTACGTTTCAAGTCAAGTTTATTTACAGGCTTATTCATCCATATTTCACATGGAAACAAAAAACACCCCCTGGATCTGCTCCTCCTAAGCGTAAAATAATACAATTTTTGTCAAATGTACACATATCTCCTCAAGGTACGCCAGCTGTCAGTTAATAAAATAATCTGGGGTCTCATTTATCAAAGTGTACGTAGGGTTCAGACTATTCTACATATATTCAGTGCAAAACACACACACACACAATTGGATTCTGGGGAAAAGGGGGCACAAGTTCTCCTGTCAAGTTACGCCAACCCAGAGCCATGGATAGAACAGAGTTACGCCAGCAGAAGTTCAAACTTTTCAACGGTCACATGGTTCACGGAGAGGCAAAACCTATGGCATGTTGCTGTGAAAAAACAGTCCTGGAGTGAACGGAGATGACATAACTCTCTCTTTACATGGCTCTGCTTTAATGCTACCACCACTGTTCACCCTAGGTCATCACGTGCAGTAGGTTAGCAACATGTCACTACATAGAAACCAAGTAGCTCAAACCACTGGGTGAACCAACCAAACATTATGTACCCAGTGATGTGTCCAGGAATCTCACAATTCTAAATTTAATATATACACTTTATTATTACATATTACACACCTAATACAAAATATATCGTGATATGCAGCTTAGATGTTGAGGCTCATTGCAGAAGTCTGTCGCTGCCACGCTGTTTTATTAAGACGTTCCAAATAGCTCCAGGTTGGGAAAACAGCAGTTTCGCAATAATTCTCCGTGGTTTGTAGCCTTTCTATAAACGGGACCTGTATATTTCACAGTGGTTGTCATACTTACTGACCAGACAGCAGAGGTTCGTTAGAAATAATATTGAAAACAAAAAATTATAAACAAGATGTAATATAATTGGATACATTTCAAAACCTTCAAATCATTTCACAACCCCTCGTAGAAGCGTCTCTGTGGGTCCAGAGACCTCCAGCGTAAAGAACCACACGTCTGGCCGATACGGTTTAGGCAACCCCAAGCATACCAGGGTCTTGTGTGCTTGCCAAAGGGGCACATGGAAAGCACATTTCATCACCCCCCCTTCCCCCACCCTGACGACGGCAGTGCAACAAGGGCTCCGGGCCGCTGGGGTTTTCTTGGCGGGGAAGAGCTCCGTGACCCAGTGTAATTATGGTTGACGCAATGGTTGTTCACATACAATACTCCAATGCTATAATTGGCTGGCTGGAATTGTGCGGTGAGAACCTCGCTAGACACAGACCCCCACCCACCACCATGCTATAAACGCTGTGTAACAGTTACATGCCCTGCTACTATGGCATCTCTGTCTTTCATTCACATAGTTAATCTTTCTCTCTGGCGAGGGGATCCAGATGTGGTTCTCTCTCTCTCTCACACAATCCCCTTCCCACCCCCTCTCCTTGTGAACACAACAGCTGGGGCTGGCTCTAAAGGCCTGGATGGTGGTGGAAACACCACCATCATCCCTCTATCAGCATGTTAGACTGTCTCGAGGACCTCCGGCCCCACACACACACAACCCTGGACCATTTCTGAATGTGAGCGCCCCTCGCAAGAATGTCTGATGAAAACTGAAATACCAGCACAAAAAACCACCCAAACACCCCCTTGTGAAATCGGAGCCCCTTTTTCTTTCCATGCGAGAGGGGAGAATCTGTTCGCCGAAGGGACGAAAACAAAAACAAGCGCCCCCAAACCCACCGCCCCCAAACGCCCCACCCCACCAGTCCTCCAGCGTCGCCTATCTCAGCATTTTCTGCTGATTAGAACCAGATACCCCCCCTCCCTCTCTCACATTCCCTTTCCTCCACTTTTCCCCGTCCTCCTTCACTTTTTTATCCCCCCCTTTTATTTGTTCTATAGTCTTGCCTTAGCTGCCACGTCCTTTGAGTTTGTGTTCGTCCCCCTTCGCATTCGGCCAGATGTTCAGTAGCTCCGCTTCACACCAGCTAACCTAGCTCACTGCTAATGGGGAGTTGGGAAGACATTTTCAGCAGGAACATCTGTAGAGAGTGTTTGCTACATCCACAGCACTCTCCCAACCACGTCAAATGTCTGTTGAAGACAGTTCTATTAACTTAATAGAAAGACGTTTGTTGTCATTGACTATTGACAATCGAATTGCAATTGCATCAAGCTTAAATCAAATTTGTATTCAAGACCACACACACTTGCATGAATAAATAAGGATTTAAAACGTATAAATGTAAATGATAAAAAGTACAGAAGCTACGCAATACCTTTGCATGGCACATCACTTTTTCTGCGCTACACCTTTTATTCTTCACCTTTCTTTCCTTGGCAGTGGTTGATAATATCCCTAATATTAGCATGTTATTGTCTTTTTAAGGTTCGTTTAATGGTCTACAAGCCACTCAACGTCTCATTCACATTACTTCCCCTTCTGTCTCGTCAGATTGTCATAGGAGAAAGCTACAGGATCCACTATCTGCACGAAGGGTCCAAGTCGTTCGTGGGCAACCCGTACATTTCCGCCCTCTACAAGCAAGTGGGTGTGTTCATCTTCGGCTGCGCTGTCAGCCAGTCCTTCACCGACATCGCCAAGGTGTCAGTCGGGCGCATGCGGCCACATTTCCTGGATGTGTGCAAGCCCAATTTCTCCGCCATCAACTGCTCGCTGGGCTACATCACGGACTACCAGTGCCAGGGTCCCGAGAGCAAGGTCCAGGAGGCCAGGTACACAGAGAAACACACAGAGATGACCATTGGGGCTGGAGCTGTGGCTCGAGCAGTAGCTCCATGACCACATGGGCCTGAGCTCTCTGAGAGACCTGGGTTTGAATCTGGCCAGAATCCGGCCTAGTTTCCAAATCATTCACCAATATCGCCCTACTACTCGCTTCCAATCTCTACACTGTCCTGTCTGTAATAAAATAATGACACACACTTTTACACACACCAAATTAAGAGCTGACAGTTAGTGTCTTTGCAGTAGGGCTGTGCAATGAATCTAATTCAGCTGTCAACAATCAAAAAATAATGTAATAGAGAGAAAAACATATAATTTTGCAAGTAAACTTTTGTGTTCTGAATAATAATAATAATAATGCTCTTTATTTATATAGCACTTTTCATACAGAATTGCGGTTCAAAGTTCTTTACAGAGAGGGAATACATTACACATTAGTTGTGCTTCCCATAAACAAATGCTGAAGTACAAAAAGAAAAAAACATTAATACAAATAGATAAAGGAAAAATGTAAACGTGTGCATTAAGGAATATATGATACTGAAATGACATGCGATAATAAAAAATATTAAAGGAATCAGATGAAACAAAACCCTTTTTGTTGCTATGTCAGAACGTCAGCACCATGCTAATCTGGTGGAGGAGGTGCATATTCAATAACAGTTCATGTCTTTTTTGGGTGGGTTAATCCCATTGTATCCATCAACCTCATGACATCAATAAAAGTGAAAGATCAACAGGAAAAGTATTACGGGAAAGTTGAAGGTGTTTTCTGTTGATTTGTTTCAGTAACTGTATCTTTCTAAAGTTAATGAGTAAATGTGGTAAATAATCCTGATTTCAATATTGGTGAAAATATATATTTTTTCACCACCATAATGAAATGACTGCTATATGTACCAGGTGGGTTGTCTTGTGATGCCATCCTGATCTTGCGAGCTGCAGTTTTCCACAAATCAGTCTGCAACACCTCTTTTCACCTCTATACTTTCTGTGTTCTCTACAGGAAGTCCTTCTTTTCCGGACACGCGTCCTTTTCCATGTACACCATGCTGTACCTTGTGGTAAGTTTCATCTTGGCGATATCAATGTCCTTATTAGCAAGTCTCGCCACTCGGCAGCCATCTTTGAAATGCCCCGGGCAGTTATTTAGGAAGAGTATTGAAATGAATGGGGAGAGAGAGAGCCATAACTGCACTTTAACCGGCACATGAATACAGCATGTACACATTCGCAAGTCACATCTGATAAAAACAACGTTTGGGGACCTTGCCACAAAATAAGGGTTAAAAAGCCATTTTCCCCACAGGTTAAAGCTTCAGTGCAACCACGCGATTTTTAAATGGGGTCAATGCTTTCAGAACTATTCCATAGAGCTCCATTCAAAATTATACAAGTGGCATGTCTCTTTTATATAGTGTCTCTGGTAATATTCCACATGCACGGCACTCACTAGCACAACCGTCTCTCCTCCCCAACACCAGTTTTACCTGCAGGCCCGCTTCACCTGGCACGGGGCCCGCCTGCTACGACCTTTGACCCAGTTCACCCTCATCATGATGTCGTTCTACACCGGGCTGTCCCGTGTCTCCGACCACAAGCACCACCCCACCGATGTCTTGGCGGGGTTCATACAGGGTGCCCTGGTGGCCTACTGCGTAGTGAGTGCCTCTAGTTTTTACTTTAGAATAATGAGTAGTATCTACTGCTGAATAATGAGTAGTATCTACTGCTGAATAATGAGTAGTATCTACTTAATATTTTATATTTAATTCCATATTGGAAATTAATGTATAATATTCCCCTATTAGTGAGTTAGTTTTTACCTAATGTTTTTATTTATATTCATATTTTTATAAATTTGTATTATTATTTGTATTATCTATTTATAATATCATTCCATATAAGAACAGAACTAATTAATAAATATCCCGTGGTGGCTACTTACCTACTGTTCTTACTTTATTTTATTTTTATATTAATATTACTATATTAATAATATGCTGATTTGTATTTATTATTTTCTATGAAAATTTGGTATCGCTACACATTTTAATTTTTAACCACTCCTTCTGGCCAGCCTAGTTGTAAATACATTGCCATTTTGTCCTTAATTCAACATGGCATAAATCATAATGCCATATTGTTTGCATACGATACAAAGTGCATAGATACGCATTGATCCTTTTTCTACTCTGCCCCTAGTGGCCAATTTAGTGTATACACATCCTAGCCACTTGGCCCAAATAATTTAGTTACTATACTGTAGATGGCAATGGTGACTTCTACTTCTCAGGTACAACCTTGTCAACCTGTGTCCCCAAAACAGGTATTCTTTGTATCGGACTTGTTCAAACCCAAAGGCAGACGTTCGACTGTGTCACCGATCCCGGTGAAAAAGGATCTGGTTCCCCCAGCGGACATCCGAGACCGAGGCAACCCTCTCATCATGGCGTAGAGAGGCCTGAGCGTGTACACGTATCCCTGGCCTGTGGCAGCTCATACACTACTATGTACTACTACTACAGTAGCTGGTCGAGACGAGGTGAATGCTGCCTTTGGCCGAGTGGATAGTGCAGGCCTACACAAGGCTGACATAACACACGAGGAGAAACATTTTCATTTTGATATTTTCCAATGGACACAAGGAACCACTCTTCTGCATTCCATTTGCCTGTTAACTCAAGTTATTACTGAAAGGGTCAGCTCTGATGGTGTGCCTTCTGGCAGATTATGGAGGTCAAGGTCACTCCAAGGACGAAACAAAGTTAGACGTGAAACTTTAGCCTGTGCTTACCTTCTCATAGACGCCATGGCGGCTATGCTAATATTACCAGCACATCCTTATATTGTGAGTTAACATAATATCACCAAACACAATCACAAAAACAAATTCCATGTTAAAGGAAGGATGTTTTTTTATTTCATTTTACATGTATTATATATTTTTTTAAAGAGCAACCTTTGTATGCTTAACACAAGTTATAGCACTATTTTATCACAGCTCTGTGTGGATTGTCACCACTTGAATGAACTGAAGCAAAGCTTTTGAAAAGCTTTCTAAGCATGCTTTTATAATTGTTTGCAATGTTCACAATGTTTTTATTACAGAGAAATGCACAGATGTGACAGTTTGGGTGTGTTTGAGATGTGGGCCTCTTTCTGCTGGCCGGGGAAAGGCCCCCCGCTGGGCCTTCTAATGAAATGACTGCTATACTATATGTACCAGGTGGGCGCTTTTACAAGTGTTAGGATGGAGAGACTGCCCCTGTATGGACGCCTGTGTGTTGGCTGTCTACACGTCAGTGTTCATGAATAGTCTCTCTTTCCTTTAGCATGCTTTAGACAACGGATGGTAGGCAGATACTGTACTGTACACACCTGCTTCAAAAGAGCCAATGCATTAGCAAATACAAAAACACTGTGGAAAGGGGTTTAGAATGATATACTTTATTGTTATATTCCTAATTCATTTACCATTATACCTACTTATGGAATTGGTTCTTCTTACTAAACAAATGGTCACCTAATTTTAGTATAAAAGGTATAAACAGGACACAAGCGCAAGACTGCTAAACACAAGTGCTTCCGTGAAAAAATGTGATTATGAGCTAATTATCTTGAACTTTTTGTAACTTTGGGTAATAGGTTTGCTTGACATTGACCTTAAGCTGTCAGCAAAATCACAGGACACCTGCTGCAAACCACTGAAGCTCTATCAGAACTGACATGCTGTGTTTTCTGTCATTTGCTAATTGTAAGGAATAAGATTACCTTATTTTAAATTGATGTTGACCTTTAGTAAAACTCATATAGCTTCCGTATCTCAATATACTCTGTACACGCTGATGTTCAGGGGGGTTTGGAGTGGGTTTTTTTTTCTGGTTTTCAAGCTGCCATATTAGCAAAAGTGACACAGTACGGTTCACATGAAATACAGGAAGATTTCTGTCTGCAAACCACTAAATAAAAATGATTCATATGTTGCATTTCAATGTGGTTTTAAGGAGATACGGTGGAGATTAAAAAAAGATAAATACTTGATCTTGTTCAGAACATCAGCACATGAGTAATGGATCGTAAGAAAGCAATACAAAAAATAGAGTTTACTATAACCTGCAAAAAAAAATTCAGAAGTTGACAATCTTAACTTAAAGATTTTTTACTTTACAATTGTGTGGACAGCATTAAAGAACTTGTATGGGCTGCAAGTCCGTAGTAAACGTTTGTGTCTGCTTGAGACAGTAGGCTAAATGTTGCTATTGCTATGTGGTCATATCTACCTGGAAGATATTAAAATGGTAGATAACTAGTACGACATTGTTGTTTACGCAAGTGAGAAAAATATGAAAACAGGAAATGGTTGTATGTTTTGGAGAAAAAGCTTGTATGAATGATCACTTAGGAGCAAAACAGCCATTGTGTCATTTTGTACACAGTATATTGAGCAGAATGTTCTTTCGGTTTTCAAAGACCTGTGTAAAGAGTGCTGCTTAAGGAGACATTGGTTGTCATGCAGTAACCTGACAACTTGTGAATATTAAGTTTCAGCATAATGAAACAAACTCAATGCAGAAGGCTTGAGCAGATTTAAAATTATTTCAATATTTTTGTATTGTGTAAAACTTTGTACAATAGCAACATATTATACACGTGCTTATAAAAGTGAATCTGTCTTGAATAAAATGCCAAAAATGTCAAATGTGTGTTGTGAAGTATGTAAGCTAATGATGGGTTCCCTAGCCGGGTGGTGATCTGTTCAAAATGGGAAGACTTCCAGGAGCTGGCAAGCAGCATGAGATGGAGAGGTCTGGGCGTTGGTCTATGATTCCACGCTGAGTTTCCTGTTGTGAAATACTATGAATTCCAGGTTTACACCCGTCTCCCCAATACCCCACTATAATAACACAGCATGCCTACATTAGCATGTAGCCTACTGTACACTAGACTGGCAGAAAAAGAACTGTAAGCAGTATAATAATGTGTATTAGAGTAGAGGTTGTCCAGAATAGGTTCTGTAGTAAAGTTTTTAAGTATACTTTACACAACGCAGCTTAAGCAATACATAATTAAAAAGGTGCAATTATTTTTTAAATTATTATTGTGGAACAATAAAACAGACCACCCTAGCATGAGCTAGGTGTTGGACCAAGACACTCCATAAGCTGATTGCCTTTACTGGGTTGTGGGCACTGTGCCAACAAGTAGCTTAGACTTGATTATTTCACTAAGCTATAAAATGTGTTTTGGTCACCTCTTTGACTGCTGCAGTATTAGCACGCCACTGTTGTCTAGTTTCAGGACAATATAACAAGTTACCTTGTACAATGTTTCCATCGTCTTAAAGGTGTAATAAGTGTTTCCATCGTCTTAAAGGTGTAATAAGCGATGTTTGAGAAAAGTTGTTAATGTTTTAAAACTCAAAACAAACAAACTCTACCTTCAGTGACACAAGGCGCTCCCTTTCAAGCTCCGTCCACCACATTTGACATACAATATACCAAGGCTGGAATAGTGTTGTTTGGTGCGGTCTGCACCATTTTTTGTGTTCCAATTTACACTTCACACAGAGCTCGACAGCTATAGTGGAACATGACGAGATGTTCGCGGAATTTGACAAAAGGTGTATTGGAATAGAATCACTTACTTAAATTGGCCAATGCCAGACCACACCTAGCAGAATGTGTGTGTTCTGTGGTACATAATTCTCTCTGAACTATTTAACACATGGAGCTCAGACGTAAACCTCCATTACCAAACATGGCAGCATCTATAATTCCAAAGCTGCTCTGTTTGACAAATGCTCAAGTACTGTTTATCTGTGTGATCCGGTCCTGAACCGTTCCTACTTGACCTCAGTGGGACAAGATTTTCCTGAAGATATCTCCAGACAGAGAGAGATAAGAACTGCATTCCAAATATATTTCTGATTTTCACCAGACTAACAAACTAGGAATGCGTTCATTTGGAGGTCTTTTCCTGCTTTAGATTTCATATTAATATGATGTAATAATTCATATTTTTCATGTGGTTTCTAAAAGGTTTTTGTTTTCCATTTTTTATTGTTATATCTTCTTACAATTAGCCACTGAGCTCTGTTGTGGTACTTCTAAAAAGACAAGGAATTTCTCTTTCACGTTCACCGCTAAGACTGAAGGAACACGAGACACAGCTGCCATTAATTATTAAGGACACAAATGTTTGTTTTCTCTTCATACAAACAAATGATCTTTGCTCACTGTGGTCGCTGAGCCATAGCTGAGCCATCTTGCGACAATTAACGTAAGCCAGTAACCATTAATCTGTCATGACCGCAATAAAACAAGATTTAAGATGAAATTTAGATAAGAGATGATAGAGAACAACAGGACCGGGGGAGACTTGTTTAGGAAAGAAGCTAAACAAAAGAGGGACATATTAAAATTGAACTTCTTTTCTGAAAATTAATTATGAGAAATTAGAAACGAATATGGAGAATAAGGAAGATGATGATGATGATGATGATTATAGGAACAATACAACAGTGGACAGATTGACGGCGTGGATCTATTTCATGACCAGGCGCTGAATGCTGCTGCCCGAGGTTGTCCTGTCTCGTGCAGACCGTCTGGGATGTTGACAGGAAAGACGGCGCACCCACAAATGCCCCAGCTGATAACAGACCTCATTAGAGCTCCGCTGGATGTGTTTATCTTAGTCGGAGAGCACCGTGACGATAGCCTCTGGCGTCGTGTCGGGTTCATGCGTGCCTGGAGAGCTTTGCTCTGATCCATGGGAGGTGTTGTCATGCTGAATCGTAATTAACAATATCACTGTGAAGACTTCACAAGCATTGTAAAACATTATGCGGTGTATTCGACGTATTTGTGTATCCCAGGACCATAACTGAATGATCACTGTTCCTCCAATCACCTTGAAATCGTACTTACTTAGAGGAACAAAGACAAAGTCGTACCCCCAAGTTGGACTACACAATTCTATTGCACAGCTCATTGCAGTTAGTCCTAGCTCGAAATCTAAAGATACACACAGACTTTGCAATTGCATACATGGATGTCTAAGACAAACAGTCACCTAAATTACGGACGATGATTCTAGGATTTGGGCAGCTGCAAGCTCTCTGCCCACGTCAGTCTCCAGACAACGTAAACATTATGGGTGTCCACTTCTCCTTCTATACAATTACAAACTTCCTAACAGCTGATGTAGCTTAAGAGCCAAATATACACAGGGGGTAAGCTGCGATTAGCTTGATTGTAATGGCGTAGTACTTTGTTTACATGGTTTAGCCCCTTTCCTGGAGGTCTGTGGAGAGAGGTCTCCTCCGAACAACGTAACATGGAGCATAGTGAGTATGACAGCCAGGCAGCAACTGCACGTGCCATACAAACGCACACATTTCTTAGTCTGTGGTCCATAAGAACATTTTCTTCTTCACAATGTTCCCAGTCACTGTATAGTCTCTCTCTTTATTATTAAAACGTAAACCACAGTCATGTCTCGGCTAGTTCTGTGAAGTAGCTGTGGCTTTACTTTGAAGAACCTTTCTCACAGCCAGCAACCCCCCGCCCGAACCCCTACAGACACCCCCACCCAGTCCCAACCACTCAAGTCCATTTCCAACCCCAAAATACCATGCGCCCCTTCCTTGCATTTCATTCTTTCTTCCTTTCTCAGACGCTTGGAATTTGAACAAATTACCTCCATATGTGTCTGGAGGAGTCCCACAGGAAAAGGTCAAATAGAACATACTGCTGACTGAACACAAACCCTGACTTCATCAAACATCGCAGGCGGCGTTCTCTGTTGCGCTCCATATGCTCACCGGGCAACTGGCAGACGTTCACCGACGCCGTGGTTAACGTCGTCACACCTGCGAGGGCCGTTTAATCTCTCCCGTCCCACATGGGCAGCCTCAAGCTGGCTGCTCAGGGCGCCGTCGCACCGCTCAGGGCTCACTTGTCGCGGTGCACATGGGACCATTTGTGTTTCCTTGGAAACTTGATTGAGAGAAGATTTTTTTGGTAAAACTCTGCGAATGTCTGCTAGCAATCAACTAGCTGCCCGTTCTGTGCGGGTGCTGAATAAAAACATCCGATACTTTTACACAGCCCTGACTCTGTAAATAGGAACGCAAATTGAAGGGAAATGTTGTTTTCAAATATCAGCATGCAGAATAACTGACTGTAGATTTAATCGGCAGACAGCGATAATGCAAGCCGTTCTAACACAGAGTGATTTTGTGGAGGGTCCCTTTAACCAGGAATCTAAAGAGAAAGCCGAGGAGGGGAAGTCTCTGACAGGACCAACTAATAGTGGAGGAAAAGGAAAACACAGGGCAGGCGGGCATAACTTCCCGTATATGATTTATGTGAAATCTTCAGTACCCCTCTTTCTTGCTCACAGCAGTGTTTCACTTGCCTGTGGGCCAGTGACCTTTGACCTCATTTGCGTTCTCTCTGTGTTCACTCTGTGGGTGACCCGTGGTGACCTTGCAGGTGACGTGTGTCTGGCGTGGCGTGATTTCCATCCAGGAAGCCTTCATGGGGCCGGAGAGAAAGCGGCCCGTATTTTGTAGGATCATAAAGTGCTCCTGCAACTGAAGACTCTTCTCTCTAACGCCGACCTCCACCATTAGGAATGTGTGATTCACCAGAGGAGGAGAGATCTGGGAGGACTTGGCTTGTATCTAGGGAGAGGAAAGCTTTCCAGTGTAATCCTCGCTCTCTCTTCAAACCACCCCCTACTCCCCCCCACCCCATCCTCTCTGAACAAGCCATGCGTCACACCACAATATCACACTGGATGGAGGTCAGGGATTATTTGACCATAACAGCCTCCCTGACAAGCAGGTTGAATGCAGCTGTTCGGTTTCGCGTGGGATGCTATTGTGTTGCAACCCTTTTGTTATGCTTTCATTCCGAGGCGATTACACTACACAGAGCTTCACAAAGTTGCTGTAAATAATTAAACTATTTGACGGCGGGGAAAGCTTGCCCAACATGAGGCAGTGCAGATGATAGGCATATTAATATACGTATGACGGCATATTACCTTTGTCCTGGAAACAACCTTATGACGGCACACACCACAACTTTGTTGTGGTGCATGTGAGCGCTACTGGCGGCAGTGGAGGGGAGAGAGAACTTGTGAGGGAGCGACAGGGAAGTCAAACAAAACTAAAAAAGATGGTGTTTCTTCACGACCAGACTGCTGAGTCCAGACACAAGTCAAGCGTAGCGTTAGTTCAGGGACCCAGCCATTAGCAGGCAGTCAGCTGTCACTCAACTGACTCACCAACATCTACAAATAGTCATTGCTTCTAATAAAGGAGGGTAAATATCAATACCTTTTTGTCTTTATCTTTCTCTTGTTCTCATTGCAGAACATCCACTACCTCCTCAGCTCCACCGAGGCTATATCAAACTGTTTTTTCATGTAGCATACATGTCCTTTCTGTTATCATTTTCGCTAATGCAATAGCAAAGGGTTCGTTCACTAATTTGCTTTGTCGTGAACAGATATTAGATAAACGTGCAATATTGTATTTGAGGCATAGTTCATAGCATTTTTTAATTTTTTTTTTACATGTTTACCATTATGTTATTGCTGTAAAAACATAATGTCTGCTTCTGGCCTGTTCGGGCGGATGGAAGTCATTGTTATACTCACGTGCCTATAGGGTATGGTGAGAAGCCTTGTTAAATATTGTTGTTAAATAGCATATAGCTTTAAATAAACTGCTTACACATGTGACCTTACTGACTGGACTGAAGGTGTACTGTATATCCCGACCTACTAACTACATCTACAACAACTAAATGCTCTACATTTTCTGATGTGGATAGCCTCAATGCATCATCACAAACCTCCCTATTGGGTCTATACACCAGGAGAAACATCACAAACCTCCCTATTGGGTCTATACACCAGGAGAAACATCACAAACCTCCCTATTGGGTCTATACACCAGGAGAAACATCACAAACGTCCTCTGTACAACTCCTGCACATGGGGGTCCTGTTCCCCTTATTGACCATGGTCAAGATAGCACATCATTACAAAGTTAAAACTCTTTAAAATAAGAAGCATGTTAGAACAGGCAAGGGTCAACATGAACTTGTTACAACATCACACTCCTGAGATACAAACCGCTTTATCAAAGCTCTCCCAGGGAGACAGAATTATTAGGCTGTGTGTAATCTGGAGTGGAGCCGGCTGGAGCGATGTCGGTCATCCCCCCTTAACACATTTCCCCTCCTCCCCACACGCTCTGGGAGGCAAATCCTGTTCAGCGTCTATAGCAACATTCCCTGGGGGGTTTATTTATTCAGGAATGTTAACGTGCTTTGAATCTATTGGACTCTGTGGCCCCTCAACAATGGCTCCTCTGGGCTTTTCCTGAAGGGCGTTCGATCAGTGGCACCGACCGCAGTGCTGTGGGACGCCTAACATCTGTTTAGACAACACGACTGGTGATCTATTGATCGCACGATCAGCCGCCCGCTAACCTGTCGGGTCAGTGGATAGGAGCGGATGCTTGTGCTGACATTGTGTCTCTGGTTCCTCAAGACACAACGCTTTTCCCTTCTGCTCCCCCGACCTGTGCTATAGCCACCCCCCCCCCTTCCCCGCAGAAGTTCACATTTCTTTGTGTGAAAATCTTTGTGAAGATTTAGGGAATTGTTTGCCTTTGGGGCTATTTACGTGTTGACCTCTGTCATGTCAAATCAAACAAATGTATGTCATGTTTATTCTGAGCAATGCCTGTTCTATATGTGTGTATGTGTGTAGGCTATATATGCCCCCCCCCCATTACATATAATTTACACTCACCCTGAGACAACAAGAATTAGCATAGATTTGGATAAAGACAGAACCCCAGAGTCATTTTCATGATCATTGGTATATAATATTACTCTATAGCATAGTGTATTTTTTTACCATTAATTCACTCCTACAACTTGGTTCCTGTCCCAGTAGCCTCTTTGTGATGTAGTATTTATCTGACCCTTGATTTCATGCACACACACGCACATGCACACACACACACACACACGCACACACACACACACACACACACACACACACACACACACACACACACACACACACACACACTAACGCTTCAGGCCATTGTGTGCAGAAATCACGCCACCAAACTCGTGAAGTAGGTTAGGCCCAATAGAACACGAGTGCCACAGCCTATAGCCTAGTCATTGCTTTCCTTAATTTAGTCAGTATTGCAGTTCACTTCTCCTTTCATCACTTCTGCTGCTTTGGATAAAATGGAAGGCCACTTCCCTATCCCGTACATCATCTTTATGATTAATAGTAAATAAACGTAATTGCGCTGACAGAGACTGTAAAACCTTATCTGCTCTAACCTTAACATAATGGCGGTCTTTCAGCAACATGGTTTATATCATTTTTTAATGTTTGGTTAAGTTTATAATTTCCCAAAAAGTGGAAGTGAGAGGCCCATATCCATAAAAAATATAATTATTTCTGTGTGCTTTATTTTTTACAGCTGCGTTCCTTCAACATCTAAACCTCCATGTAATGCTAACCTGGGGTCACCCTTCGGTATGTAATGGTTTACTGTTCCCCGGGTAACATAAAGATGGATTTTCACTCATGACTTAAACAGTTCGCTTTTTCACTTAGTGGAAATTACAATAAATGCATAGGCCTATGTAATGTTTATGTATCTCAGTTTCTTTACCAATGAGATCGCCGGGGCTTATTTGTACTTTTGACTGAAAATGTAACATTCTATGGGTGTATAACCATAATCCTTAACATTATTGGATGAGGTGAGCTAATTAAAATTTACTTTATTTTCATTCACCTATAGTCTCAGTGCAACTGCAATCCCAAACGTACAGAATATGCTGTCACGTAGAGCATACTGTATTTGAGAATTGTGAAGTTGTGCTTCCCCCTAGCGGCCACGTTAGACATGACAACTATTTTCAGCGCTAGGAGATTCATATATTTGATTTGTTAAACCTTCAAGGTCCAGCAGCACACACTTAACTTTAATAGCAGATACAAAAAAGAAATTGGACTAATAGTCCTATTTTTACCTTCCCAAGACCATACACCATATAGAGCCATATTATAATTGTCAATAAAAATGTTGTTGCTCAATAATGTGTCAAATTAGACCTCTCTGAGTGGGTGGAGCTGATATCAGCACAATGTGTGTTGAAATGAACCAATAACAAAAAAGAAAGTTATCCCGCCTCAACAGAAGTAAAAATAACATAATAACAATATTAATGTTGGAGTGTGTAAGATATACTGCATGTCAATCAATAATGGCTGGACACAAACACACATATATACAGCTCCAATGTGTTTGAAAGGCAACTTAAGTTGAACACCACTATGGGTGGACAGAAATGTGCTATTGCTGCTCGTGTTGTCATGGTTTTAGAGACGTACATTATTAGTGTCCTTTTTCAATATTATTTATGCTGTTCATTGTTTTCATATTCATTCATGCATCTTTGTGCGTGTGTGTGTGTGGGGGGGGGGCATCAGACACTGGTGATAAGTGATAGACAAGATCATATACTGTATAGATCCTTTAAAGGTGAATTCAGCGATTGTAAGCTAATACACTTTTTTTGGTAAAATTCAGAGAATATCTCTTCCTGTTCTGTGCATCTGGTGTTTCTACACCAGCCCTGCTCTGTGGGAACAGAATGTGGTAGTTGGGGAGGGGGGGAGGAAGGGGGGGGGGAGGGGGGGGGGGGCGGTTACCATATATGGCATTGAAGGAAGAGGTGTTTTTTGAACATCAAATATCAACAATCTTTCTCCAGAATTATGACAGAATCTTTTCAATTGAAAATTAACATCTATCTGGGTGTCTGATGCTGAGATTGTTACAACAGCTCTCTTCCGGGACCAGCTGGTTTTTCTTCCATGCCCATTACATAGCCTATAGAGGCCAACAGCTATACACTATTGTGTTACAACTGAAAACTATACCAACATTATAAACTATAATTAAGTAATAATTGTTAATTGTGTCAGGGAACATCTTGCCAGATTGTGGTGTCATTTATATATTAAGCCTATTGGCCAACAATATAATATGAATTATTAATAATAATAATCATACATACACACACACAATATATAATATAATAATACTGAATGTGTCATCTCAGCAATGTAATGCTATCATTTGGACACCCTGCCATTCACGTTGGAGCACGTGACTGATAGTGTGACATTCCGACTATTGTTAAAAATCGACTATGGAAATACTTTCTAGGCTACACCAGCAGGTGGGTAAAATTGGGACACTTTGCTTTATGATGGGAACGATGAATCAACACATTCACATTTACAGCGATCTCTAGTTAGTGTGTGTCACTAGCTTTGTTTAAATATTAAGTAAAGCTGAAATGGGATTTAGGTGTTCTAGGCCTAACCTACCTGAAATGCTGGGGGTCTAAAATATCACACTGGACACAGGTGTGTGGCTGTTCACGACTAAAGACGCTGCCTGCTCTGATTTTTAAAGCACATTGGCGGTGGTCGCGGCAATGGCTGGAGGAGGAGAAACCGCAAACGACGTTCCTGATGTAAAGGCGTTGGAGTATTTGATCGGGATGAAAACACCAGAATGTCTTGTCGTGTTTATGAAAGATGAAGCACATTGGAACACTGCCGTGGTCGGTAAAGGGAAATCTGACAACGTTGGCTTAAACGACAGCATTTCCGAAAAGATTCAAAAATTGAAACTGGAGATGGTAATTTATTTTATAACTGAATGCCGCTTTATTGGTGCTAAATTAATTGTATTTTAATGGTGCAGATAACAACGTAAGTGCGCATATAGCCCTAACCAGACGCAACTGCTCTTGAACGACGTAATGTTGTTATTTTCAGTTTTTTATTATTCCTTCCACTCTAGTTATGTCAATATTGATGGCAAAAAGACCAGTTACAATAATACTTTTTTACTATAAAAGTGCACTCAAATCCTACGCAGATTTAAAATGCATGCCCCTATAGACTGGCACCTATACACAAAACAACAAGCATATACCCATGCATATACCTCTACTTTGGAAAAGCAATGACACTTCCTTGTAAGACTTGTTTCCCCGCGTCTCAAGATGGCAAGGCTCTCAGCAATGAAATAATCAAACATACCAAACTCTGTCAATCACAACAAGCCACTGCAGATTCATATTCTTCACCGCTGACACAGTTCTGTCGACGCCACACCCTCCCCCCTCATTCCTTGTAGCTACACCGGTTCTTCTCTGTTTTGTTTCCTCTCCTGTCCTTGTGTACGTGGTAGGCCCGTTGCAGCCCTCTGCCGCACATTAAATGGGACAGGCGCACACGAGTCTATACCGCTAATCTAAAAAACGTTTGTGTGACCGCAGAGCTGGCTGCGCTCGGCGGACGTGATGATTCTGCGGCAGCTGGCGTCCGTGCACGACGGGATGGAGGCCCTGCGTTGGCTGATGGAGGAGCGCGGCGCACTGGCCAGCGATGGCAGCAGCCCCACGGGGAGCGTGAGCAGCATGACTGCGGAGGAACACGAGGGTCCCTTCAGGTGCCGCATTACCGCTGCCTTTGAGGCGCAATAAATCGTGTGCCATTACCACCAGGGGCTCGCTATGTTAGACTCCAACCAAGCACTATACAACAATGTAATTTCGTCTATTTGACGCGTTAAAATCCATTTGGTGCAGAAGATACATTGGCATATATCGCCCCTGTCTGGTCAAAAGACACAAGTGCACCCTAAACCTGCAAAGCCTTATTTTGTCTGTCTGAAGGATGCAGGACTGTTTAAGTGTCTGTCTCCTCTATATAACATTGGTTCTTCTCCCATAGAGTTCTATTGTCTCCTCTATATAACATTGGTTCTTCTCCCATAGAGTTCTATTGTCTCCTCTATATAATGTCTCTGGTACTTCTCCCATAGAGTTCTATTGTCTCCTCTATATAATGTCTCTGGTACTTCTCCCATAGAGTTCTATTGTTTCCATATAATGTCTCTGGTACTTCTCCCATAGAGTTCTATTGTCTCCTCTAGATAATGTCTCTGGTGCACCTCCCAAAGGTTGCTGTTCATGGTTGTCTAAGTGGTCTGTCTCTTCTGGTTATGCCCATGCAGCCCTACTCCAGTGTGCCTGCTAGATTCAGTTGGCCCTGCAGTGAGCGACGCAGCAGCGCCCCTAGTGGTCGGCGAGGGCGGCGTTCCGAGCCACGAGAGCTCCCGAGCAGATGACAACGATAGGCTTCCAGGTCTTCCGCACGGGCCGCGCCCCCGCTCTGGAGCCGTTGCTTGTCTGCAGCGAGATGGAGACGACGATTCGGTCAGCGCCGGCGTGACGGCGCGGCGGCTGCGGGCCTACAGCCTGGCGTCAGCCCGGGACGTCCAGAGCGGTGGCAAGTCCATCCAGAGGGCCTTGGTTAAAGCCATCACAGCAGGGGGGGGCAGGGCACGTCGAGGAACAGTCAAGGGGGGGAGCGCGACGTTCCCCGAGGAGGTTCTGTTCGACTACAACGCTCGGTGGCACTGGGTGGAGTCACTGGATGACGTGACGTTTATGTGATTGTAAGATTAATTGTGGGGTTGCCTCCAATCACCATGGAATGTCTTGGTTTAGTATGTGCAGAACACAAGCACAATGCCATATTGTTTGGACAAAACCATGGCACCATTATTGTGAACTGTTTTCAGAGATCTTCATGTCTTATGATTGAATGCAGTGAATGACATCAAGTTTATGGCTTTTACTAACAAACAAAAACTACATGTTTTATATATCACTTTAAAATGTCTGCAATTATTGCAGGTGGTGGTCTGACATATCTGTTGAGTGTACCGGATGTTATGGTCATATCTTGAATTCTTTTATATCAATCAAATGGCATGATTTATAGCTTGCTAACATATATAGCATGAAGAACAACTTTTAAGTTAAACATGTTGAAACATGTTAAACATGGTGAACGGCCCATGGGCGGGCCGTTGGAGTTTGAAATATATACACAATACATTTTGGGAAACAACTGTGGCTGTTGTTCATAGCTTCTAAGCACAATGAGGAAAGCACACTTTGAGAAGGAAGGGAACATTGACTTTTTATTTGTCAGTAGGTATGGGTTATTAGGAAAGTTATAGTACTAAACATGTTGTACAAACCTGGCACTATGCATTTACCAGAAACAAACGATACCCATAGATCATTGAAGGTGTATGCTATGCATGGAATGGCTGTTAGCTGAGTTATCTGTTTTTATTGTTTTACAACCACCAGGTGGCACTGTCGACCACAATGTTTTTTATGTGCCTATCAAACCTCTTTTAGTCATGTGTTGTGGGATAATACAGTAGGCTATGTTTAGGTTTATACGATTAATATAAAGTAAGTTATCCTTAACCACATCACAGTATGAGTCATGGCCAATCATGTAAATCAGCTATAGGCTCATAGCACCAATATATATTCATCAATTAGCTACAGATTTAAGGATTTACATTTAATTCGTTTGTATTATATAATAATTGTGCATCGTGGTTTGTGTAAAATTATTGAAGTTTATTCCAAATTATTTCATTATGAATAAATGTCTTGATTTTTTTAATGGAATATCTTAATTATGAGAAAGAACCCAAAACATATGTTAACCATGAAAAATATGTTAAATACAACAGCACATGTAAAGTATATTCTATCCTTCATATAGTTTTCCTTATATTCATGTGATAAAAATATAATAAAATGCACTAGCAATTAATATCAATTAATCAATACTGACAACCACTGTAAACGGAGATTATGGAAAGGGGGAGGGGTCTTGGGGTAGAATACAAATGACAGTCAGGCGACTTTTCGACAGTTGGTGGAAACTTTGCTAAGTGGCATATAGCCCAGCGGGCACACATGCTACCCTCCACACACACCTCCGCACTGTGGGTCGTGATACTGACCACCACCACCACATTGCCTACTTATATGACTCCGTAAGGGCACTGTGGCAGAGTTTACATAAAGGACAATGTTTTTATAGGCAGAAGAGGCCTTTCTGTTTCGCTTTTATAATTCATGTACAATGCTATTTGCGCTTCCTCAAGACAAACACGCTATGTGTTAGAAATATTCATTGTACTTAATTAAAACTATAAAAAAATCTCTAATAACATTGTGCTTGCAGTAGCCTACTGTATTTTTGAGTACAAGTAGTATGTGTAAATAACTCATATGTGCGTTTTAGGAACACGTCCGCAATATTACGACATTAAAACTGTAGACCTATAAAACCGAGACATATTCATATCATCATATTGCAACATTGTTAAAAGACATATCATACAACATTACTGTATATGTACAGTAGCATACAGCCTCTATTGTGACATTAACAGACAAAACCTAAAACATTTTTTAAAGAATAATAAATCAAAACAGCTTCAAAGGAGAGACGACATATGCTTGTAGCCTAATGACGGTTATCCTGCTTGCGATCTTTACCGCTCTTCTGCGCGTTAGCCCGCAGTGGAGACTCCAATGGTTAGCGCAAGCAGGCACTTCTCCAGGCGGTCCCAGGTAACCCACAGCCGCTCCACCAGGCTGTACTGGCAGTATCCCAAGGCGAGGCCGAAGCCCACGCCCGTCACGTAGTGCCTGGCCAGCAGCAGCCGCGACAGGCTCACGAGGCCCGCCCAGCCCAGCACCAGCACGCGTGCCCGTACGGAGGCCGCGTCCGCTAGACGGGCCAGCATGAAGCGGGCGCACAAGGCCGCCCGGGTGGCGTGGCCCGACGGGAAGCAGTAGCCAGTAGCGAAGAAGGCCGAGAGGATGTCGGAGCGGTTCTGGGCTGCGTCTTCACCGCTCTGACAAGCAGCAGGTCCATCAGCAGCGCTGTTCGTGGGACGTGAAATTAATTAAATTACATTCATTGGTTAATATCTAATAGCCTATATGAGAGGAAATTATTACATTGGCCAATTGTCAGGTAGAACGTAATTATTGACCCGTTTATATTCGGTAGGCTGAAGTGTGGCTAATAGAAAACGAGTATGCCTATAGATCTAGATCAGTTTAAACGCCTGCAACCTCATCATGTTTTCTTTATTTTCTTTCCGCAGCAACAAAAAAAAAAGAAAGAAAAGACAAAGCCAGTTATGATAATATATATCCATTACAATTAAAGAGACTATTGGCCTACAAATCTTTCCTGCGGTGTAGATGGGCAAAGGCAGCTGCGTTTCCTATTGTTGGCGTCGCTTTAAGCCAGATACGCTCTCCCATACGTTCATAAAAATGCAGTATTTATAAAGCCAAGGACTCGACACTTACTCAAGGCCAAGTTGAGCATGATTTCCTGTTCCATGACCGTGTCACCGCGGATGAGACTATACATAGTACAGACGAGCCATGGGACAGGATGTCCAGAGAGTTCCAAGAGCCTCACCAGGGGTCGTATGCTTCCCCAAGAAGACCCCTCGCATGCGCACACCCCTAGTCTCTTGGACAGCCACAGGTCTGGCTAACAAAAACCTCAGAGCTATGGAAAATATGGGGTGTTTCAGGGCTCCCACATAGTCATCACCACCGTGCGCTCCTCCAGAGTAGGAAATGTTAGAAGAAACTGAACTCCTTCGACGCGCCTGGCATTCGGGTGTCCAGCGGTTACGCGTCACGGTGGCGATCTCAAATCTGCCACTTGCGGTGCCGCCACAGTTTCCACATGTACTCCCACGACAACTGTTCCTTCTGGACCCCGGCGAAGTCATTTTTTCCACGACGGTGAGTGGTTAAACGTGTCTCAACGTTCACAGCTCTTTGTTAAAGATTTGCAGCCACCACTAAACGTACAGATACGCAACATCCTCCAAAGTGCTTGGACGCTTAGCTACTCTGGTCCTCTGATCACATGGCTATAGGAATTAAAAAAGATGAACTGATATCAAGCTAAATTAACTGTTTACATTTAACACAAAATACCCAACCAAATATCTGGATTAAAGTCCGGTGTTGAGTGATATGAAACAGCCGAGGTGTGTGACGTTAACTAAACTAAAATATAAACTCCTGCAATATATGTGCCCGTTATATGCCTTTGAATTCCATTGTGGAAAAAGAAGAAGTGAGAAATATAGTATAAACCACTAGGTATTATGTAGGCCTACATGTTTCATTACCGTAACTGTATCCTATCCTATTACATCAACTTGATTACGCGTTTTGTACCACGTGACTTACGACCTGTAAACAGTGAATATAGCAAATTGTGCAGAGCTGACTCAGATTGAGCGCTGATCGAGTCCAACATGCCAGGGTTACTTCTCGGAGATGTATTCCCCAATTTCGAGGCGGAGACTACCGCGGGTAGAATTATGTTTCACGATTTCCTTGGCGACTCGTACGTATAGCAATTTGTATTTCACACATCACTATAGCAGTTTACTAGGCTATCTAAATCTGCATATTGAGTATTGTGGTTTAGTTCCTGTTTGTACTTCTGCTTTTTGTACTGTACATTCTTTTCGTAGTTTAGTTTACTGACCTACACCGATTTAATTTTAGCAAAATATACTGTTAATAAGTACGCGTATCTTTAAATCAAAAAATGTTTTTACTTGCTAGGGTATAGATCCATAGGCTACTTTAATTTGTTATCATAAGGGCAGTTGAGCAACCAGTGCACCTCAACTGTGACTTTAGATAGACCATGAACAGTGTTTATGTGATATTTAGGGGTTTGTTAGATGTCATGATAAAATGTAGTACAACGTTTGTACCCCCAGACCCGCTTACAGAAGTCTGGGTTATAGTCAAAGTCCTACAGACAACCGTGATGTGCAAGGTGGTCTCTACACATGGAATGAAGTGCTACTTTTTCAATTTCCTGTCCCCCTTCCACTTCAGAGTCTGTATGTGTGAGATTGTGGTGGACTGCTCCAGAAAACGACTTTATTTTGGTAATCTGGCATGAAGGAGCATCAGGAGGATTGGACGTTTTGCCAGAGTGTGATTGACTCATTGGCAGGGTTAACTGCTTCTGGCGAAAGGTCCTAGAATACACTTATGTGGATAGAGCAAATGAAAATGCTGTGCTTAGTTGGAACAATTGTGTCACTGAGAGTGACCTACATGCCACATCCTTCCTCTAAAATGTGATTAATATCAAGCATTGTTACACAACAGCTATCTAAATGTTTGATAATCGCAACAAGGTGAGGTATAATTCATGAAACTAAGATGTAAATATGACATCTCTTTTGTGCTTAATAATGCAGAATGTGAATGTAGATGCTGGCGTGCTCATCTCTCGTCTCTCGCGGTGCAGATGGGGAATCCTGTTCTCCCATCCCAGAGACTACACCCCGGTGTGCACTACAGAGTTGGGGCGGGCGGCTCGGATCTGCACCGAGTTCACAAAACGCAACGTCAGGATGATCGCGCTGTCCGTGGACAACCTGGAGGACCACTACGGGTGGACCAAGGTGAGCCGGCAGCGTACCGCGAACCCAGCGGTACCTTTAATGAGCATGCAAATGAGTACCTCTCTACCAGGTAAAATCATGCTCAAGCAGTAATTTAATATTAATTAAATTGGCAGTGTAATATAATGCCAATGAAACTAACCACTAGCCTCGCGAGACCATCCTGATCTCGCAAGCTTCAGTTTAACTTCGCCGTGAGAATCATTCTGGAAAGCCTCAGAATCATTTTGAATGTGTCCGAGTAGAAACTAAACTTTCCAATCAGCGTCGTGTTTATAGCTATATAGGCGTGGTTTAGGTTTGCCGACAGCGAAACGACCAGATGGTTCATCCAATCAAGTGCCAAGTATGTTTTTGAAAGTAGCTGCCCTTTACAAACAGTTTTAATGTACGACTCCCCAGAATGAGTTGTGACAACAATTCATCTGGCATGTCAGGATAACCAACCAGAGCTATGTAAAGACATAGTCGCGTCAACTCCGTTCACTCCAATGGACCGTTTTTTTCACAGATGGCGGGATCGTGGAACCTAAAAACTGTTCCCTGAAGTTAGCTGCAAATACTCAAAAGCACCATATACATTATAATGTAAATGTAATCTTTTTTTGACTAGTTACAGTTGCAAGAAAAAGTATGTGAACCCCTTGGGATTACGTGGAGTTTTGCATGAATTGGTCATAAAATGTGC
>JAODLL010011963.1:0-56197 GCA_026546735.1 Forbesichthys agassizii | reverse complement strand
AATGTTCAACTAAATAAAAATTACGTGAATCATCAGTTGGAGAGCAAGTCCATCATTTAGCCGGGATGCTACAGTGATTGTGAAAGTGATATAGTAATGTAACTAGCAACATAACTAATTACTTTAAATACCCAGTAATAAGTAAAGTAATGCTATTACTTTTAGAAGGAGTAACAAGTAACTAGTAATGTATTACCAATTCAGAGAAGCTTGCTCAACACTGCCTCTTACTCCGCTCTACCTGCCTGTAAAGGCACTATGATAAGTTTGCATGTTATTTTACACAATTAATTATTAAATGCTATAATAATACTTAGCCCAATAGGCTACTAGGCCTATTACAATTAAATTAAAGCAAGGATATCAGGTTGGGACAAAACCTAATGTAGCCTGCTGGCCATTAATATCTTAAATATATTGTTGACATTTGTGGAATTGTAGACAGCACGAGACAGCTGGTGAATTAATGAGCTTCTTAATTGTCTACATACAGTAGGCTAGTCTACAGTAGGACAGGACATATGAGAGCATGAGCATAATTCTGGATTTCAATAATCCTATGTAATCTTTACAGGTTACAGGTTACAGATTATAGATTGCTTGTTTCTTTGACTGATCAAACGTTGTGTCCCAGGTGTGTCCCCGTCACGGAAACATAACAGGGTGGGGTGGGACCCGGGAACGCACATTTCTCTCCCTTAGTGTCTGGATGGTGATTAGTAGTGAGGACGGTCCACTATCTCGCGTACTTTGTGATTGGCTGACAAGTGCGTATTTTAGGTGCCCCACTTTATGCCTTGGAACTCGCAACACGCTTCGGTCAAACTTCAGATAACGTTTGGTAGAATTACCTTTTACGTTAAGATAATGGCTTTGTACCTGGCGTTTAAAGAAGCCGGCAAGCAGCCTATTTTACTCGGAGAGGTATCTGTTATTATATTACACTCCAAGCTCTGGATTAGAAAATGTTGAAAACGTTTGATTTGCTACCGGTAGCCGGCACCGTGTGTTAGCTTGTTAGACATTGACATGCAAGTGTTGTTTACATGTTTTGTCAATTTTAATTCAATTATTTTACAGAGACACTTGGGAAATGGTGATCGTCGCATAGAAGAAGAAATAAATGGTAATTTTGCTTTTTTTTTTAACATTTAAAAAAAAATAATTAAAAAGAGTATGTGTGCACTAGTATTGGGAATTGTTTTACAGTTGGTTTCGCTCTAATTTTTTCAGTTAAAGTCAAGGATCTGCACACACCTTGTTTATTTTCAAATTGTGTTCACAAATGTGTTGATATCCGTATTAGTGAGCATTTCACTTAATGGTCTATGATGAAAATAATCCATTCGCCTGCCTTTATCTTGGCTAAGGTGAAACAACTGGCCTCTCAAAATGTGAAAGAAATTAAAACCTTATGTGTGGATACAACTTCAAGCCTTGCTGTGTTATTTCAAGTCATGAAAATGGGAGCAAAAATACGTTATGCATTTATATTTTTCGTGTGTGTGATTTAATGTTTGTTTATAGGAAACATCTTGCCATATACAAAGGGATGTGAATCCATAGAACAGAACGATG
This sequence comes from Forbesichthys agassizii, assembly GCA_026546735.1. NCBI lineage: Eukaryota > Metazoa > Chordata > Actinopteri > Percopsiformes > Amblyopsidae > Forbesichthys > Forbesichthys agassizii. Next base: position 54,619 of record JAODLL010011963.1, on the reverse strand, counting down.
ACAAAAGTAGGTTTTATCTATTAATATTACAATTATTTTAATATGGGGGCAGTAGTAGAACGTTAGACATTTTAAACAATGTAATTGTTGATTGACTGTCCCCTTATGTACAGTTCACCCTGCAGAACAGTCTCTGTTGAATAAGTTGATTCGCAACAACCTTGTAAAGAATAGAAATCAGGTTGAGGTTCTGCAGCAAGACCCCAACTCTCCACTTTTCTCTATTAAGACATTTGAAGAGCTTAGACTGTAAGTATAAAAGGATGTCTCAGTTATTTGGATACTTGTTGGTGTACGGCATGTCATTTCTTCATTCTAGGCCATATTAACTTGCATTTATTATCTCCATGTTTCCTTTCATATTACCTAGGAAACCTCAGCTGCTTGAGGGTATCTACAACATGGGATACAACAGACCCTCCAGAATACAGGAAAAAGCTTTGCCTATGATGCTGGCAGAGCCGTAAGTGCCCAAAAGTTACAAAGAACACAGATGCGTATATAGATCTCAAAGGGTGTCTACAACTAAACATACCTTTAGCTATATAACCTGACAAATAAATCATATGGAAAAGAAATATCAGATGCTCTCTATCGTCCATTAGAAACTGTCAAACATAAGGCTTATTATATGCATGTTATACTTTGCACAGCAACTTCTATATAAAAACCGATGGGCTGATGCACAACATATTTGGTAGTAGTGTGTGTGGTTTAATGTTTATTCTGTTTTAAATTTGAATCCAGAATTGACATGCATCACATTGGGAATCCTCTAATTTTTTTACCTTGTTAATGCGTAACATTTCGTCTGCTTCCAGACCTCAGAACCTGATTGCCCAGTCACAGTCTGGCACTGGTAAAACAGCGGCTTTTGCATTGGCCATGCTTAGCCATGTAGACCCATCCAACAAATGGCCACAGGTAAATCAAATAAACACTTTGTTGGCCTTTAAATATTAATCGGTGAGTTCTAATTTTTTATTTTCTTTTTAGTGCCTCTGTATAGCGCCCACATTTGAGCTTGCGTTGCAAATTGGCCACGTAGTACAGCTGATGGGGAAATTCTGTGCTGATGTTAAAATAGCATATGCCATTCGCGGTAGCAGAAGCAGAGGTGAGAACAGAATGTCTTTGATACAGTATAGGAAATGACCTATAGTTCTACATTGTATGGAAAAAAAAACAAAAAACTTCTAGCCTACACTCAAACCACGAACAACCTCCAAAAAGAAGTGTTATAATTTGTGACCTGTAAGTACTGGCGTAGTAACATGTAGTTCTTTTAAGAATCCTCTAACCCCCAACACCCCCCCCCCCCACCCCCCTCCTCCCCTCTTGTTCCCCCAAAGTATTGTGGGTAATGTATGCTTTCTTTACAGTGTTGCGTGGTACACAGATTCAGGAGCAAATTATTATTGGAACACCGGGCACTGTGCTAGACTGGTGCTCCAAGCTGAAAGTCTTCGACCCCAAAAAGATCCAAATATTTGTGCTGGATGAGGCAGATGTCATGATCGACACACAGGGCCATCAAGACCAAAGCATTCGTATCAAAAGGCAAGCAGATATAATGTGACAGCTTCCCTGGTCACAGAACCAAACGGGTGTTGCTCAAATCTGTTCTGGTCTGGTCTGTCTCTTCCCTCTCACTGGTGCAGGTATCTGCCAAACGACTGTCAGATGCTTTTGCTCTCTGCCACATTTGAGGATTCAGTGTGGAAATTTGCAGAGAGGGTGATCCCTGACCCCAATATAATCAGGCTGAAGCGCGAAGAGGAGACACTGGACACCATCAAACAGTTCTATGTCCTCTGCAATGGCAAAGAAGAGAAGTTTGCTTCACTGTGCAATATTTACGGGTGCCTCACCATCGCCCAGGCCATGATCTTCTGCCACGTACGTCTTAACATTTACACCTAACATTAACACCTTCTCTCTCAAGCTTCGCTTTAATTGTCCTAATCATGCCAGCACATTCACTGGTGTGGGGAAAATGACATGAAATGGTGTGATATTCCAAGACTCGAAATATGGCAGCCTGGCTCACCACACAGCTGTGCACAGAGGGCCACCAGGTGGCGTTTCTGAGCGGTGAGCTGACTGTGGAACAGAGGGCTGCAGTTATTGAGCGTTTCAGGGAAGGCAAGGAGAAGGTGCTTGTGACCACAAATGTATGCTCAAGAGGTAACTGGCATTGTTGCCGCTCAAATATTCAAACCCATTTTTACTGGGAGGAGAGTGGATTTTAACCTGGTTTCTGATGCAGGCATTGATGTCGAGCAAGTATCCATTGTGGTCAACTTTGACCTTCCTGTGGATGGAGATGGGAATGCAAACAATGAAACATACCTCCACCGAATTGGGCGCACGGGGCGCTTTGGCAGAAAAGGGTTTGCCTGCAACATGGTTGACAGCCAGCAAAGCATGAATATCATTCATCAGATAGAAGAACATTTTGGTATGTGACATTCTCAATTTTCTTTCTAATATAATAAACTTTAAAAAATATATTTTTATGCTATTAATGTATTTTAAGCTAATGCGCTTGTTGGCAAATTCAAATATCCCCTTTCCCTCGCATTTCGCAAGCTTACTGTTCTGTGCCTGCTGAAAAAAACAATCAGGTACTTCTACACAGCCCTGGCTCTATAAATAGGAACACAGTGGCAAACACCGCTCACAACAATGCCTTTGGCTTTGCAATGCGTTTCAATATGTGGGGCAGAGCTTCTGAAGGAGTGAGAGATCGAAGTTAGGAAGTGTTCAATAGAGTGACTAACCTTGCCTTTAAGAGACTGAATTAAGTCAGAACTTCTTGGCGCATTACTTACTTTTGCAATCTCACCCTCTCCTAGGCAGGAATATCGTCAAACTTGATGCTAGTGATCCTGAAGAAATTGAGAGAATGCTGAACTGAATAAAGTCTAACTAAAGTTGTTAAGCAAGTTGCTTCTCATATCTTTTTAGTTTGCACTTTGTTTAGTGTCAATTGTCAATCCTGTCTATGCAAAAAAAATTGTGAAATATTTTTTCATGTGTATTTTTTTTTTTTACAAGGGAACAACCTTGAGTGTTTCCCAGACTTAGTTGTTTGTTTTTGTTTATGTAAAATTTAAATATGGGTTTGAGTTTTAAATTTCTAAAGTGTGTGTGATTCTGTCAGGTTTGCTGTGTTTGTGTGAAATTATTTATTTTTGAGTTTGCAATATGTTCTTGATCAGTTTGTATGAAACAATGTATTGTGAATTTTGAGCTGTTGCTCTGTTCTCATACAAAATGGAAATAAACTATGTAAAGCTAAAGGATTGGATTATTTTTGTTTTTCCCTGTTTAAATTATTGTATTTAATTTAAAGTCTGGGGTGAAAATATTTCTTTAGCATATTTATTAAAGTTATGGCTTTAAACTTTATTTTTCCAAAGAGGTATTCTTCAAAATTTTCTGAATTTCCCAAAAAATAAATGTAACACATAAGACAACTACTTCATGAATAAAGTCTAACATTTTTATGTCTTAAGATCATACTGCTAATACCCTAATAAATCTAAAATCTAGTCATAACTTCATATTAAGTTAAATGAGATACATAATTGTATGATTTGGGATGATTTAGTGATAATGTAATTTTGTAAATGCACATTCCCGTTACAGCTCGACTTTATTGGATGATCAAGACATGGATGATACCTGCAATTTGCACTTAAGTGTATTTTGAGTATGATGCATTAGCTATACACACTACATGCAATATGATCTTATCTGTAAAATTAAACATTGATATAGGCCCCAAAACTGACACCCATCCACGTGAAGTAGAGAATTGTTAAACATTTAGCATAGTCTCTGCACTCTAATTTGTCATAAGGGAATATACTTTTTAAATTATCTACAGAAAAATTATACAGTACATAAGATTGTGTGTCAGAACTAGTTGCTATTAGCAACTTTTTTTTTATTAGTTTATTTATCTTAATAGACAAATATGTGAGCATACAGTTTACATAAAAACAAATCATTGGTACATTCTATCCAAGGTCACACAGATCCCTCTGAGATGCACATCACTGATCTGTTGACGATGCAACACTGGGCCAAAGTCATGTCCAAGTCTGTGAAGGTTCTGCGTGGCACATCCATGGTCTCAACAATAGCATCTCTATAGTTGGTCTCAAATCTTGCTTCTGCACTAGCTATCAACATCAGCAGAGTGTCTGTGTGGTAAAAAAGCTGCTGAAATCTTCTGCCACATGGTACCCTGATGGCTAGAAGCAAGCTGCCTGCGGCATCAACTGTTAAGGTGTCATGTTTTTCTCTTTCAGGTTTGGCTATAAGGTGGTCAGGCTCTAGTTGTTTGGGAGAGTCTCTGCAATAGATGTCACCTGTTGAGCCTATATCAGGGTTGCTATTGGTGGCAGTCTGGGTCGCTGTGGGGACATTTAACTCTCCATGTCGGGGCTGTTGCTGAAGGGCAACACCATTGTCATAACGGCTGAGTTTGGATGTTTCCTTTTCAATGCCAACATCTGACTGCTTCTTCCCAATGCAAGGAAGTACCTTGTATTTGTTCAAAGATAGTGCTGGTACAGTAGGGACTAACTGAAGCATATGTACAACTTCGTCCTGGCCCAGCGGGCTGGACTGCCTGCTCAAGCAATGGGACTGGGGATGAAGGTAGGACTCTGTGTTATGTTCCATAGGAGGCTTTGGAGGCAGGGGTTTATTCTGTATGTCCCCACTCTCACCGACATGCAGACTATGGTTTACAGTGGGTCGGCTTCGCCCTTTGGATGATTTGGGTCTTGTCATATGCATTGATCTGCAGCTGTAGTGTATTTATTGCTTCTAATGTCAGTAGCATGTAGGTCAACAGCAACTGTAGGTCTTATGGGTAAGATTTCCTTGCGTTTCCTTGGACCTACGGGTAAGATTTCCTTGCGTTTCCTTGGATAAGAGAAAAAAAGTGAGACTAACTATTAACGATCTATCCAACCCTATAGAAATGGTGCCTTGATAATCCGTTTGATCTTGCGTTAATAATATATGATCTTAGATTACGTCATTCTCAGTCTTCTACACCGACTAAAGCCGAATAAGTTTACAAGTGTAAAAATACACATAACTACCTTGAGTTTTCATCACCCGTTGAATGTTTTCTCATCCAGTTTTAACGATTTAGCTTCAGCAGGAAGTGTGATCTTCAGCGTCAATGAAGTTGCCATGACATTTTTTCTTTGGCGACTATTGAAAGAAGGAAGGCCCCCTGGTGGTATGTATCTGCAGCTGCAGCAGCAGCATCTTGCGTCTACAATCATGAGCGAATTCCTTTAAATAAATGTAAACTACTACTAGTACACATTACAGTATTAGTGCAAAATAAAAATGCAATATCACAAGCATAGTATTCGTTTATTTAAAACCAGATGGTCATACATTTTATTGCGCAGCGTTATGAGTATTTTACAATTAGTAAATGTATTTTTCAGGGAATCCTTCAGCAATATTATGCATACAATAGATAGTTTGAGTGAACGTCCTATAACCTGAAACATTTGCATAATATTATAAAATAAATAATTGCTCAAAGTGTAGCCTACACATAATTGCTCCCTTTATCCATAAACGTAAACATGGACAAATTGCCTTTTTATATACGTATCTATAGTAAACATTACTATTTACAATGGTTTTACATTCAGATGTAATGTTTCTTTATTACAATAACATAATTTAGTCTAATATCTCAACATTGGAAGAGTATAGATAGACAGGCAGATATATTGCCAGAGAGCATAATATGGAACTACAATCCATCCAACATCAATAAAAGAACTTGTTTAATCAAATTAATTAATTCTGCAGTATAACTTCTACCAACTGCTTGTGGTCTACAGAGCAGCACATCTTGTTTTTCTCTAAGGCAGCTCCAGCAGGTTATGCTGAGCATACAGTTCCTCTGTGATCGTGTACACTTCAGAGATAAGAGGCAGCGCATCCCCAAGCATGGCTACCACCTGCTCTGGAGTCCCTACGTTCATCACTTCGAAAAATGTAGCACGTCCCGGAAGGACACTGAAAGCCAGGCCTGTAGCCTTCCGTATGACCCAGGGGTGATGGTGGGCTAGGGACTCATTGTAAGACTCTCCACACATGACGGACGTCTTACTGTCCTCTGTGCTGGTACGGAGGCGCTCCAGGAACAGCTCCAGCCATCGCAATGCCCTGTGGAGCCTCAGCAGAGTGCGGCAGCCTGATTCTGGGTGGCTGCCTTTTTTAGTTAGGTCCACAAGTTCATTCTTCAGCTCATAATTTACCATGGACTGGATGGTAATGTAGTGTGATCCATTCTCACCATTGAGGTAGTTAACAAGAATCTGGATTTTGTTGACAGCATCATTTGAGATAAAACCAAAGACGCTTCCAAGGCTGTTTAAAAACCTAATATAGGATTAAAGTAATAGTTAAGTAACATAGCAGTTTATGAGAGGGGCAATAGTTCTATGAATAAATACAAAGCAATTAAATCAAACGGATACGCCACAGGAAAGGAAACCACATGTATCACGCTAACACGACAATCAAGCCACAAAGGGATTTGTCAGTTACCTACTGGTACCGTACAAGTATTATATATTATTTATAGGACGCTGTTTAGCAAAAACCTGACCGCTTACTTACCTAACAAGACCACGCCAACCGGCAACATAGTGTTCCAGGAATACCTCGTTATTGTCAGATAGACATGACTTGAAAGTATCCAGCACCTCTCGCAGACTGAATTTCTGCTCTTCTACTGTCACAGAATCAGCCATGGTATTCTAATTACAAGCGCTGTACCGTACCGGTAGATGGAACAGACAAATTACAAACAAATTAATTAAATTGATTAAACTACTTGCTTAAAATAAGAGCTCAGCGTAACTACATAGTGGTACACAACGAATGATTACTTAAAGCAAACTAACCAGCAAAAATCGAAATATTAAGCACGCATTACTTGTGTGAACTATTCTTGTTCGACTCTGACACTGACCAAAAGCTATCTAACCAGTTTGTATTGAATGCACTGCGCAGGCGCAAATACTGTGACGCACCTAAAGACGGAAAACGAACAGGGACATGAGAGTAATTCAGATCTATTCCATTTTAATTATCGTTTGTACGCAAAATAGATAGACAAACATTTACTTATATTTAGAGTAACCAAGCTATCAATTCCTGATTATCCTGTTGCAGTTGGAGGCTATGCCTGAAATAAATGTAACGCCACTTGGTAAGTATAACACGCCGTTGATGTTAATCAGCATCAGTGAAGATGGCTAATGTCAACATCAAACATTACTAGCCTAGCTGTTAGCCAAGTACCAAACAATGTCTGCACCAATCACCGGTAACCTTGAGACTAATATAGACTATTTTCTAAATTACCCATTCGTCTATACAAGGTGCTGGGCAGGATGTTGGTCGAAGTTGTATCCTTGTGTCCATTGGAGGAAAGAACATCATGCTTGATTGCGGGATGCACATGGGGTTTAATGATGATGTAAGTAAAACCACTGTTTATTAAATAGACATTGAACTGGTTAGGTACCATAATGCTAGCCTCGCTCAGCCGACTGCTCTAAGATCAATAATTAAAGTGAATATGGTCTGGTTACACCAGGCTGAGACTACCATGCTATTGTTTATTTGATGTATGTATCATAGATTCCACACATTTTGCTACAGTAATATGACACTGTAAGAATAAATGCAGACAGTACATTAAATTAAATTCTTTACATTTTAGAGGCGTTTCCCAGACTTCTCCTACATAACACAGAATGGGCGTCTAACAGAGTTTCTGGACTGTGTGATAATCAGGTATGATATATAAATAGTTAATGTGTTATATTAGTATCTCCTAATATCACAACATTTATTTATCTGTACATCATGTCGCAGCCATTTCCACCTGGACCACTGTGGTGCTCTGCCCTATATGAGTGAGATGGTGGGCTATGATGGCCCCATTTACATGACACATCCCACCAAGGCCATTTGCCCCATTCTGCTAGAGGACTTTCGAAAGATCACCGTTGACAAAAAGGGGGAGACCAACTTCTTTACTTCACAAATGATCAAGGATTGCATGAAAAAAGTGATACCGCTGAACCTTCACCAAACCGTCCAGGTGCATTAACCATTCCTGTAAATCTGTCTTGTAGAGATTACAGCAGATGATTATTTCAGTGGATGGCAAAGATGGTTGCTTCTGTTGTTCCATTTGCAGGTGGACGATGAGCTGGAGATCAAGGCCTATTACGCAGGACATGTTCTTGGAGCTGCAATGGTGCAAATCAAAGTGGGATTAGAATCGGTGGTCTACACTGTGAGTACAGAACAATATATATTTATAAATATATATAGATATTATTATTATTATTATTATTATTATTTTAAACAAACCAGTGAATTTGAATGTCTTTGAATAACACCTCCAATATTCACTACCATTCTCAGGGAGATTATAACATGACACCAGACAGACATCTGGGGTAAGTGGCATTCACGGTGAAAAGCCTTAATTTGTTTATGCTATTTCCCAAAATGTCTGCTTCTTATTCTCTCATGTTTATTCAGGGCTGCATGGATTGATAAGTGTCGCCCAGACATCCTCATCTCAGAGTCGACGTACGCCACCACCATCCGTGACTCAAAGCGGTGCAGGGAGAGGGACTTCCTAAAAAAAGTGCATGAGACAGTAGAACGCGGCGGAAAGGTTGGACCTGGTTACAAATAAGCCACTAAAAAGAAACACTGATGTAATCAATGTATTTTATTAATGTGATATTCTAATATACATTTTTCCAGGTTCTCATACCAGTATTTGCCCTGGGAAGAGCGCAAGAACTTTGTATACTATTGGAAACATTTTGGTAAGGTAGAACTTTTTAAAGAAAAAGATAATTCACCCTACAAAAGAGATGTTATTTCTTTATTAATTGGTAGCATACCATATACTTGTGGAGTCACAGGTCCAAGCCAGCCAACACACATGTGATGTAATCAGTCAAATGATTTAGCACTTTGTTCCAATGAAAAGCTTTTGTTGTCAGAGGAATGAATGCTGCATGCTGTATCTGCTGAACGAGATTGAGACTGCCCCTAACATGTTCAGTCCAGAATTAAGATACCATCCATCCATCCATCTTCTCCTGCTTATCCGGAGTCGGGTCGCAGAGGCAGCAACTCCAGCAAGGAACCCCAAACTTCCCTTTCCCGATCCACATTAACGAGCTCTGACTGGGAGATCCCAAGACATTCCCAGGCCAGTGTGGAGATATAGTCTCTCCACCCAGTCCTAGGTCTTCCCCGAGGCCTCCTCCAAGCCAGACGTGCCTGGAACACCTCCCAACGGAGGCGCCCAGGGGGCATCCTTACCAGATGCCTCTACCACCTCAACTGGCTCCTTTCAACGCAAAGGAGCAGTGGCTCCACTTCGAGTTCCTCACGTATAGCCAAGCTTCTCACCCTATCTCTAAGGGAGATGCCAGCCACCCTTCTGAGAAAATCCATTTCGGCCGCATGTACCCGTGATTTTGTTCTTTCGGTCATGACCCACCCTTCATGACCATAGGTGAGGGTAGGAATGAAAATTGCCCAGTATATTGTGAGCTTTGCTTTCCGGCTCAGCTCTCTTTTCATCACAACGGTGCGATAAAGTGATTGCATTACCGCTTCTGCTGCTCAGATTCTCCGGCCAATCTCCCGCTCAAAAGTCCCCTCACTCTTGAACAAGACCCCGAGGTACTTGAACTCCTTCACTTGGGGTAACGATTCATTCCCTATACCTGTAGTAGGCACTCCATCGGTTTCCTGCTGAGAACCATGACCTCAGATTTAGCGGAGCTAGTCCTCATCCCAGGATTGGTGATAAAACGCAGCCCTGGTTTAAGATTTAAGATTTAAGATTTTTTAATTTAGAAGAATAACTAAGAATAATTGTGAATATCATTATTTCATTTCATTTTCTAGGGAAAGAATGAATTTGAAGGCGCCAATCTATTTTTCCACGGGCCTGACAGAGAAAGCCAATCACTACTACAAGCTTTTTATAACATGGACCAACCAGAAGATTCGCAAAACCTTCGTACAGAGAAACATGTTTGAATTCAAACATATAAAAGCCTTCGATCGCTCCTATGCCGATAATCCTGGACCTATGGTGATGAATATTTCTAATTTAGATGGAGCAAATGTGTATGCAGTATGTACATGATATTGTATACTGTTCTTATACATTACATGTAGTATGTTTGTAAACCAAACCTCACTAACCCTGCGCCGTTCCTCTGCTCACGGCGAAACGTTTTAGGTGGTTTTTGCCACTCCAGGTATGCTGCACGCTGGTCAGTCTTTACAGATATTTAAGAAGTGGGCGAGCAATGAGAAGAACATGGTAAGCCTCATTAGGAATAGTGAAACCTTTTGAAACAAGACAGTGCTTCAAGTTTAATGTGTAATCTTGTATCTCCAGGTAATCATGCCTGGATACTGTGTGCAAGGGACGATTGGACACAAGATCCTCAATGGTCAGCGGAAACTGGAGATTGAAGGGAGAGCGACGGTAAGGAAAAACACTCATCTCATCATTAAAATGTGAATTACCAGATGCACAATATGATAGCTGCCTCATTCTATTGTATTTGGTTATTGGTTCACGATTGTCTATTCAATTCATATATATATTAAAAGGTTTCTAACTTTCTGCTATAGATGTACTTAATCTATTAACTCAGTAATTATTGTGGTCGTGTAAATATACTGTATGTGGTGAATACCAGTGATTGTGACCTTTTAAGTTGACTTGTGACCTTTTGCTTGTCATATTGTTTTTAGTACACACCCTATGAAGGTACATTCCTTGTTGCATTGGAGTGCCCCCAGAACCGCATTCCTTTCATCCAATTTGCTGTTGATGATTTAGCTATAAAAGTACATGTTGCTATTGAAGGGGTAGGGGAGATATGAGCCTATGAGAGGCGTTGGAAGAATGGGTAGAGTAGATATGAGCCTATGAGCGACGTCGGGGGAAGGAGTAGAAACATTGTTGTTTTGCTGCTTTCAACCACAAGGGAAATTCCAGACAAACAAAATACAGTTTTTTTACTATATGCACTGATCAATCGGCAATTTGATTGATCGGAATTGGCTGATTTCAACTCAAAAGATCGGTGGTAGTCCAATTTTCCTTTCTAATGGCCGATGTGGAAAACCAATCTTTGTTGTCAATTAAATGGTTGTCAATTCACCATTAATTTAGCCTTTTCTTTATTTCATGCATTTGTCTTGATTGAAAATGCATCGCACTTTCATGAAAAAAGTGAAAAATGTAGTTATATATATGTTTTTTCCATGAATACACACAAACAAACAAACAAACAAACAAACACACATTTTATATATATATATATATATATATATATATATATTATTATTATTATTATTATTATTATTATTATTATTATTATTTATTTATTTATTTTTTTCTCTTTTTCATGAATACACACACTTAATTGGTATCTGAGCTTCACTAAGTTTGACTATTGTCTGCCTTCTTCCAGCTGGAGGTGAAGCTGCAGGTGGAGTACATGTCTTTCAGTGCACATGCAGATGCCAAAGGCATCATGCAGCTCATCCGCATGGCTGAGCCTCGGAACGTGCTGCTGGTTCACGGGGAGGCTGCCAAGATGGAGTTTCTCAAGGGCAAGATTGAGCAGGAGTTCAGTAAGTGCAAAGCCTGGCCTCAATCCCATGTGTGCTGGTCTATTCCCCCCTCTCTTTTCTAATGTAGACATAATTCCACATCCAGCACATGTACATATTTTAGATATGCATGCATGATCACTGTGACTGACATGGGCCTGGGTCCTCGTGTATGGCAGGCATAGACTGCTACATGCCAGCCAATGGAGAGACAGCCACTGTGACCACCAACCCCAGTGTACCTGTTGATATCTCTCTAAAGCTGCTCAAGAGGGAGATGGACCTTGGAGGTATGTTCTCTTATCAGAAAGAAACAGTCAAATTGCCTTTGTTGCACAGTAACATAAAACAATATTATGCAACATTATTAGTATTGGTTTGCAGTGGTGTTTTATGGTATAGGTCCGATACGGTCAAAGAATAGTAGTAATTTGTAATGATTTACAGTATGTTATCACAGTCTTCCGTCTGACACTGACAAAAAGCTGTCAGTGTTTCCCGTTTGCTAAAGGTGTGATTAATGGGTCAGTGGAATGTCTATTTCAATAAAAATAATATTGACACTTAATTTTCGTTTAGTTGTTTTTCCAGTCAGAATTAATATAGTCACTGTTTCCTTTATTTAAGGTCCCCTTCCTGATCCAAAAAAACCTCGCACCATGCATGGAACCCTGATCATGAAAGAAAATGTAAGTTTAGCAGTCAGATTTAAACTTTATTAACATAGACCCAAAATGTAATGAAATAAAAGCTTGTACAAGCATAGTAAATGCAACATTCTTCAAAAACTAACAAGAATGTTTTTTGTTTTGTTTTATTAGTCTGATAACATCAGTACAAATATTCAATTTTTTATTTTTTTTCTTGACCTATTATACTTCATGTCGTGTGTTCACTTCTTGTTATATAATACATGTTAACTTATGTCCTTTCCCTTAACAGAGTCTAAGGTTGGTTTCTCCAGAGCAGGCCCTGAAAGAATTGGGCCTCAATGAGCATCAGTTACGTTTCACTTGCCGGGTGCAGCTCCAGGACCCCCACAGTGACGCTGACACGCTTCACAGACTGTACACCCATCTGAAAAGGTGAGGATGACATTGGCGTCTACCTGTAACTGCTTCCTTTGTTAAGAAGCATTTGGCACTTATGTGCCCACAATTTCTCTTCAATAAAATCAATAAAAATAAGGATATGGTCTCTTTTCAGTTCTTCTTCCTAGTAAGAAACAAAAATGTATTTACAGTATCATTTTGGAATGGCTATTCCAACATTTTCTCAAAGGTTATATTTAGCAGTGGGTCCTGCCTCAAAATGTTTGAAAACCGTTGATTGACTATTTAAATGAATGACATCTGAGCTACAGTAATGGTTTGCTGTTGTATTTTCTGTGTGTGATGCAGTGTGCTTAAAGGTTACACTATTCAGCACCTCCCAGATGGCACGGTCATGGTGGAATCAATAGTTATCAAAGTGTCCTCCACCGCTGAAGATTCCAACACGAAGCTGCTGCTACTCTCCTGGAGCTATCAGGTATACAACGACATCTGTAGGATTCTGAAAAGCACTGTGAGAGTGTTTTTCTACAACAGCGTATGGCATTCATTTATAGATAGTAAAATGTTCTTATATTATTTATAATCTTCTGAGATATAATATAAATTAAAAAGACCTTATTTTTGATAAAACTGGCATGTGTTTTCAAATGAATGCACTACACCTTTGTAGTTTGTGATGTTCAACACGAAAGGGAAAGTTGTGTGGTTAGGAAGTACAGTGTGCAATGCGAGGCATCCTGTGATGCATATCAGTCTGCGGGTTAAAACGCGGCATACCCTAAACATTATCTTTGATCATATCACTGTAGTTATGTTATTATAATTAGATTTTATGAGAAATAATCAGTTAGGAGCCACCTACTTAAGCTTTTATATTTTTATATGTACTGTACTTGTCAAATTATTATACAATTGGCTTGACTTTATTAAGCTAGAAGAGTTTGATCATCAAAATTCATAGTGTAAATATGCCATATTTTACCCCCAACATTAATTTCCTTCTCTAATTTATGTTAGGATGAAGACCTAGGGAGCTTTCTTTCCACTTTGCTGAAAAAAGGACTCCCGTTAGGATTATGCTGAAAGTGTTTTCACCCAACCTTCAATGTTTAAATAATTTACACAATGGTGTTTGTATGATGTATAGCCCTATCAAAATACAAAATCAAGACAGATGTAGTAAGAAAAAAAGTTCTACATTTTCAGTTAGTTCCTAAAAAAAAAATTGAAGTTTCTTATTAACAATGTGATACATTTTTCTTAAACCATATTACTGTACAGTCTGCCCAAAATAAGATATATTTCAATTGGCCTACATTCCTGTAGGCTCACATTTTCTTTAAATCTGTTGTATAGAGATGATTTTGAATAAATGTTTTCATAGAAAAACTGTAAATTTGTACTTGTGTGCTTAATTGTGATATTTGGTGCAGTCACATGCTATTTATCCATTATGAATTGCAGTAAGTCACTCACTGAACTTGTATACCCCCCCTTCCCCCCCATGCAATCCATGTCAAGCCACAGCAATAGTATAAACACCTTTGGTCCTCCTAAATCTTCTCCTCTTGACAACAATTCTCTTCCATTTGCAGTGACTTGAGGTGGCGTAGTAAATTAGCGGGTCAAGGCATGTGTTAAGGGTGACCAGGGCTATCATCACCCGCCTGCCGTGACAGATGGCCCGGACATGGTGGCACGACTGGATGATGTTTAGGTGGTGCAGCAGATGCAGGAGGTGTAAGACGTGGTAGGGCACGAAGCACACCAGGGTGATAGCTACGATGGTGGTGATGATCCTCACCGCCCTGGCGGCCGTCTTGCTCCCTATCTGAGCGATGCGTCTCGCCGCCAGCGGGTAGAACACAAGGACGATCCCAGAGGTTTGCACGGTGCCGAAGATCAGGGAAACGAGGCTGTACGGAGCCATGCGCTTGTCCCACTCGTCCTCCGCGAGGTTCTCGAAGCAGTGCTGAGCGGAGCTTTTGTTTTTCAGCGGCCCCTTGAGGATGAAGACCATGGTGGCTGCGAGGTAAACGCCCCAGACCACGGCGCTGACCACGACGGAACAGCACGAGTTGCGTATCCTCAGATAGCTGTGCGGATGCACCGTGGCCACGTAGCGGTCCACGCAGATGCAGGTCATGAAGCAGATGCTGATGTAAACGTTGGCGTAGAACAGGGAGCCGCTCACGAGGCAAGCCGTCTCTCCGAATATCCACCGGTTGTGGTTCACGTGGTAGTGGATGCGGAACGACAGCGTGCAGAGAATGGCAGTGTCCGCCAGAGCGAGGTTCATAACGTAGACGTTGGAGGAGGTGCGTGCCTTGACCTTGAATAAGAAGACGTACAGGGCAGCGAGGTTACCCGGTAGCCCCAGAACCAGCGCTGTTATGTAGACGGCTGGGAAGAGCTGGTTGTAATCTCCACTGATGGTGTACAGCGTTACGCTGCAGTTCCCGTAAGACGTGGCATTCATAGTTTCAGATGAGCTTAGAGCTTATGCTTGGTGTCTTGGCTGTATGATGTGGTGAATACTGAATGTTTAGAACTGCAAGAGAAAGATAGAGAAATTATACAGATTATACTTTTTTTTTAAATTTCTATCTTTTCCAAAATTGTACCTCTATTAATTTAGTCTGTTGTAGTATTTTCTGTTATATAGATTGAAAAACAAACTAAATTAGCTTTGCACAATGTCATTGCTTCTACTATTACCACCAAAACTAGTATTATTTAATCTTTTCACATTTGTAACATTTAAACAAAATTGTTTTAGGATATATTTGAAGAGTAGTGTAAAGGTTTTCACAGAGTACTCACAAGGCGGCTGATAGTGAAGTGCAGATAAGAACATACAACGTACCCCTAAGCAGTCCGTACCCTTACTGCGATTCTCAACAATGGTTGACACTATCTGAACTTGGAGAAAACCGTTCAGTGTGTTGGTGTAGGTGGTTGCTATTCAGAAGCGCACCGTGTAACTAAAATACACAACAGGAAGCTGACATGGAAGATCATAAGAGCCATTTTCCACCCATGAACTATACTACTGATACATTTTCACACTGGGGTCTATAAAATGTCATGGCTGGCAAACGAAAGTAGAGAATGGAAAGAAATGGAGGTAGTGGATATTTGAATGCCACAAAATGTCATTTCACAAATACATATTTTGCACAGATATGATATACAAAGTCAAATCTGCATCATTATGCCATCATTATTTATATTTCGTGCTCCTATAGGCCCACATCTTAGTAATTAAAAATATTTTAAATTCTAGATAACTTTCCTCACCTTTTGACTTTTTTAACTTTGCTAGTACATAGTTGCTTTTAACACTAGGTGGTGCTATTGTATCCTATAGTGAGATACATAAATTAAATAGATTTATATCCTCAATTCCAGTTCAAATGAATCCCACAGAGAAAATTCACATGTACTTAATTGTCTAATTTCCATTGCTATATATCTGGGTGGGATAATATTTGACATTAGAATCAATCAAGGTTTGTAAACATGACTGAAGTTATCTAGGCAGATTGACACAGATATAAAGCATGATCGTCATAAATGACATAGTAAGTAATTGGCATACATAATAATTTCCTTATATGGCAGGGTATTATGGGAAGACATTGTCATAAAAAGGTCTGAAAGACAAGCACATCAGAAATATATTTTATATTATATCAGGAATCGGAGCCTATGTTCTTCTATATGATTATTTCATCCTGTCTCCTCAGCACTGAGCCATTGCCTAGCAACGACTGCCTCAGTGATTATCAAGTTCAACATACCCAAGAGAAGTCTGCTTCACTGTCAGATGTAGTATACAGACACTTTCCCTCACAGACCTTTAGTGTCTTGACATTTACATGTCAATTCTATCCATGGCACAATAGACCCACCTGAGACCTTAATGTGTGTCCATGATGGTGTGGGGCACTTGCAAACAAAAAACAATGTTTAAACCACGGTAATTCATGACTCAAAGTATTTAACCTTTTTCAGTACAATTACTAATTATGACATTGAGATTATGATCAAATTGATAAATCCTTTTTGATTTACAGAGTTGGTCTTTTAGAGTTTTCTAGGATACATTGTTACTGTTATTAGAATACATATATATCTGGATTAATTGTTCCTTTGGCATTGAAACAGTGTAATTGAGCTGAACACAATGTCAGAGACAATATTGTGTTGTTGCTCAGATTTGACACATTAAAGCACGTAAGACTTGTTTCAAGTTCCCTTTAGAAATCACTCATCCACCTCTCTAGGAGAGGAGAGCCATGCATGAGTGATATGCCCTTTCTTCTGTTAATGGCAGGATGCAAGCAGTACAGTAGCCTACAGTACAGTAATGTTCATAGTCTGGAGATATTGCCTTGAGTTTTACGAGCAAACAAAACAAGCTGGCTGCCTGGTAGCTTATTATGGACATTAAACCAACAGAATACAGGGCAAGTATTTACATATTTTCTCTCACCTGATCGGTTCAACTGATGTGTTGTCATTATTTTATATTAATATGTCTACATTACAGTATTGAACACACAATAATGTTTGCCCATTTTAGGTGTCAGTCAATTGGGGCACGTGCCTGTATTATAAAACACATGCATGGCAACTGCACTTTGCTTTGTGGTTTCTAATGCCTTGCACCTGCAGCAGTCAAATAGTAAAATGCTTGATATAGCTGCGCCCAGCTCTGAGCCACAACCGATATGGGGGAGTAAAAGTAGGTCACTGTTCTGGACCTGGAGAGCTACGCTACACATGGGTATCGCCAATAGGTATCATGTGACTCTGCTGCGGCAGTGCTTACGTACCTCTGCCTTTAGAAGGCGCTTTTTGACAACGAAAGGTGATAGACTTTATGATAGTCATGCCTCTGTTATCAGAAATGCAGGGGATGATACTGTAGGTCACTGAGTGGGAGTAATTGGGTTGCGAAAATTGCAAGCGGCCATTGAATGAATGAAGAATATCAACGAAAGGCTTCCGCACTTTACTATCTTGTTTATCCACTCATTGTCTACTATAGCCTATGTTCCAGATGGAATTAAATCATATTTAGCTGCGTGGAGCGCCATGCTGAAAAATATTTAGCGCTTACACACAGGTATAGCATTAGCTAAAATGGCTTGGTGGTTGGTGGGTCTCTAAAATAGATTTGTCCTCTCTAGGTTGGTCTTGGCACTAAAAAGCGTGGGAACCCCTGCTGTAGGTGTGTTACTGTTATCATTGTAAACCATATAATATTGAGGGGATCAGGTCAATGCAAAGTTCAAACAAAAACCCAAATGTTCAAAATGGAGGATTATTAGCCTATAGGGCAAATCCTATTGATTTATGTAGTGGTAAGTACAGAACATACTGTATCTATTGAAAGATAAATTCCAGAAGTCTGATAGTGCTCACGTAACAGACAGTTAGCACAGATGGTACTAGATTCCTTTCCTGCTCCCATTTTCACTGACGTTCTACCAGTATTCACTTTAATATCAGCCAACCGCTGACTCATCAGCTTCACAAAAAAAAAAAAACATTGCTTTCATGTCAGGGATATGAGAGAGAGAGAGAGAGGAAAGTGCAGAACATAACAAGAGAGACCATGGAAGAGACATAAGAGGCAGATAAATTGATTTTGATTTTGGTCTAATTTTAGCTGCTGAAAAAAATAACAATTATATAAGGGACAGGAGAACCAATGGGATTGTAGGAAGTCTAGTGACATCAATTAAATTCTAACAGCACTTTTACCAGCAGTAACGAACTGCAATTATATTATATGTATTCTGGAATTCACTCACACACACTATGCATCTGTGCACAGAGTGGTGGATCATCTTTCTCTGCTAATGACTGGTGGTATAGGCTACATGCTGTTGAGATCTTATAAGAGGATGAGATCATCTTCGTTGGCCGGCTAGGGCCATGCTCTTTTAACCCAAAGGGATAAGCGAGAGAACAATGGTGCTCTATAAAACCCAACAGCAAGAGCCCATGGAAGCTTTTCACTTCCTGTGCATTCATACTATTTTCTATTTTAGGCATGCTCTTGAAATAACCTCATTTAATAGCTCCATTGAGCAAGGTAACAGCTAGTGAATGAGTTTGCTAATGATGTTGACAGCAATACCCTGCCCATCCCAAACAAGCTTTTTAGACTAACTAGATTGTCTCTTATATGCAGTGAAACACTGATGCATAATCTGATAAATAAAATTCTGAATATTATTTAATGTATCATATTGCTCAGTAGAGCGTTGGGCCATATAGGCCATATGGGCTACATGTTATTCTGGAGATGTTAGCAGAACTTGTAAGAGGGGCTGAGCAATGCTGTACAGATTGCCTTGGATACTCTGATATTGCTCCATCAGATTGGAATCTTAATCTCTCATTTTGTTAAAGTTGTCAATCACCTTTAATTTAGTGAGTCTATTTGACCTAAAACATAAGGAAATAACATTTATTTATTAATCCAAACATGAACAATGACATTGTTATAAAATAAAAAAATGAGGAACAGAATATCAAGATAATCCACAGATACATCTGCAAACCATCTATCAACCATGGGTAGGATATTGTATTTTTCGGATTTTCCATATGATATTATATTGCTCAAATGACCACTTGTGAGTCTTGTTTAGCTGATGACTCTTCATTCAAACGAGGTGGCCCGTGACGTCACCAGCCTGCTCATTCTCATGCAGCGGTCTCTAGTGCACTCGTAGTCAGTACTGAGGTTACCCATCCTAGTAGCCTACGATTGAGTGAGCCCATTCTGAGGAGCGGGAAGAGTGGACTGCACTGTCGGTTACTTGAATCTGATTTTGTTTTAACCCTAGGAAAATGAAATCTGTATTTTAAGACTGAAACTAAATCTAGCCCAAGATGACGGTGGATTTTGAAGAATGTATTAAAGATTCACCCCACTTTAGGTAAGACCATTTTCGTGTTATTTGCTTGTTGAACTGTTGCACAATAGCCGAAAACACAATGCCAGACTGGACACAACCGCATCCGCATGTACGGTAGGTTTCTTATTTACGATGGTGTACATCTGGGCTATTAGAACGCAACGACAAGACTGCGATTTGCGCTTTGAAGTCATGCATAGAGAATATCATTAAGGGCAATTGTATACGTTTGTCTCAATTAATAATAATAATAATAATAATAATCATATGAATAACGTTAAGCGAACTAGCCCGGTTGGCACTCATGTAACATTTTACATAGCATCCTCAACTTGTGCCTGAGGATGAGCACATAGGCTGTGTGTCGCACTCACATGGATTGTGACTATGTGCCTGACTAGACAACGAGCTTCCCCAAAAAATAGAAATACTTTTTATTCATGGAATTTCATATAAAGGAGAGCATTCAGCAAGCTAAACATAATGGAACGCCCTGCATTCTTGAAGAGCCAGATTAACTCAAAACATATAAACTTGACTATATTTATTTGGCAGGACATTAGATAATTTGCTTTTCTCAAATGCTGCAAGTGATTTCTGAAAATAACCAGGCATTAACTGATAACTGATTGTGCTCATCTGAAATGGGTTGTGTTTCAACCTGTAAGAGCTCATAGTCATAATCCAGTATTAAAGGTCATTGGTGAAATGCATTTGCTATTTACTCTTAACAGCTCTGACAGGAACCCCTCACAACCAGGAGTGTACTTCCTTTTTTAATGAACTGCTTTCATGCTACCGATGTGCTCACTTCAAACAATGTCACTAACCATTCAGTCAAGTGCTCTGACTGCTGCTCACACATAGCACTAAAGGTTAGATAAATAACACAGGAATTCCGCATTTACTTCCCCGGACCTGGTTTTAGTTCCCTCTTTCCTCACGCCTCCAGTCCCCACCCGCATCCCACCCCTGCTTCTGAGGATCCCCGAGCCTTTCAAGCAGTGTGGGGTGTCTGAGACCTGCGGCCTGTTAAAGCCATGCTTAGCTTGATTCCTCTTACATGTGTGTGTTGCGTTGTCCACTGGTTTCTCAGAGATTGAATCTCTGCTCCAAATCAAAGACTTCGAGACTTTGCAGCAGCACCTTAATAACCATATGCGATATGCGCAGGAGAAAGGCAGTGATACGACCATGTTTGTATGCTAGATAAAATGGGTGTGATCCACCTCCATGGTCATCATCACGGGGGTTTCTTAATGTGTCTCATTCGGACAGTTCATAACCATCTCATTTCTGCTTACTGTGGAATGAAAATGTGTCTCTTTATATGTAATATTTAGTCTGAGAGTAATATTTAGTCTTATCTTACTGGCAGGAGGACTTAATTCGGGGAGAGTTGTCCTTATGTTTCATACAAAGCTGTTGGTAGCATGCCTTGTATGTCAGTCATCCCCGAAAACATTGACATTTGTGAAAGGGTGGTTTCTAGAGCTCTAGTAGACACAATGCAAACGTACATCCTTACCTGCTGAAGCCTCCAACTTTTAATAGAACATTCAATTGGCTCCTTATTGGAGCTGAAATATATGTGTGCGTGCCTGCCTGTGTGTGTGTGTGTGTGTGTGTGTGTGTGTGTGTGTGTGTGTGTATAACAAACCCTGGAGGTGGACCTCTAGAAGGAAGAGGTCTAGAAAAGAGGAATATCAAACCCTTCCACTTTTAAATAATCGAATGACACCACTTCCCACATGTTTACCATCATGCAGGAAGTCAATTCTGCATGATTTCTCTTCATATGGTTTTTCCTCGCATGTTTCATTGCTTGTTATAAGCTCACAAATCTTCAGGCCAAGGCTATAAACTCAGAGAAAACAGATGATTTTATTGCAGCCATTCTTCCATTGCAGAGCCTTCAGGTTTTCATTTATGTATAGACCAGTCACCAGACAAATATCACGTTGAATGAACTGACCATTTCAGAGGGGAACTAGTTCAGCCTCTGCTCCCAGCTATTCTCATTGGTGTGTATTTTGTGTTTAGTCTCTATGGTTACATGGACACAAGGAGACAGATGCAATATTGCAACCATGACGCTCTCCACATCTGTTTTGAGAAAATTCATGGTAATGATTACACGGCCACAGGATTGCATGTGTTTGTGTTTGATACAGCACAACATTGGCAGCGTGCTACGCTTGAGCTCGCTCCTCCTCACCAACAAGCTAATTTGAGGTCTCACTTGCATAATGTTAGACGCTGTCAGTTACCGTGAGCTGATCTTTTTATTTATGAGGTTAGCAACGTGAAGATAGTATAGCTGAAGTGTGTCCAAAATACATTGTTGGCCAGGCCATCTCAAGGTTTTATAACATCCTTTAGGACACTAAGATTCGCTAAACATCTATTCAATGTTTTTTGTACTACGGATACTAAAGAAGGATAGTCCATTCATCCACCCCTCGGCTATTCAGGGGGACTTTGACTGTCTCTGATTTTCTGTCCTGGTGTACTAAGTAACTCCATTGGCAGAATATATCTATTGTCCAAAGAGGAACCAGCTTCCGCTGGGAAACAGAGTCTTTTCATTGAGACTGAATGGCTCAGGGCAGAGAGCCCTAAGGATCCTTCATGTCAGGCCATGTGAACAGCTGGGGGCAGGGCGACGGTGTCAAGCTGCCTTTATTCTGATAGGCCTTGTCATTGACTCATCATGGGGAGCCTTCCACGGCAGAGAGCAGACAGGACAGAAGGGGAATCCATGGCTGTGTGTGAGAGAATGGCTGGGCGGATGTGTGACCCAGTGTCGCACGAAAAAGGGAGCATGTCACATTCCAGGAGATGCCTGCCCTTAGGGAATGCACGGCATGTGGTGGCCTGTGAGAGAAAGCACGGCCTTCTGGATAATGTATCCATCAGTATACTGTGCTTTGCAGTAAGGATGTGTAACATTCTTTAACTTAATGCCAGCAAAAGCTCTCAAATGCTATATATTGTTTTGCATTACACAGCAGAATGAGGCCCTGCCAGTGGGCCACCCTAGTTTTGGCATGGGTTCCGATTTTGTTTCTGACCCTTGCTAAAATGTTACACAACAGCATTATGTCCTTCCCAAGGCCATTATGCATTGTGCTGTGATGAACTGCAGCCATGATGATCTGCCTTTGTGTTCCTGACAGGTCGTACAGCTGAGCTTGTGTTGAGGTTTTGTGTTTGCTTTTCAGGGTTTTGGTATCTATTCCTCTCCCGGAAGGTCGCTACCTCCAGCTGCATGGCACTGGAAGGGATTTATGTAGCGTAGCTCTGTTGCTTATGTTCTATTTCATGCTGACCTCCTTATGTCTTCAGTCTGTTTCAGTTGCCTACAAGTCCTCCTCCGTAAAGTGCAAGCAAAACACCATAAAGCAATTGTGGGGTTTGGGGGCCTCATATCATTCCATTGTCATTATTGATAGATTTTTTTCTTCCTTTGATCTGAATATTCCCTTTCCTTTGGTAATGCACTTGATTGGCATTACCAAATGCCAATCAAGAGAAAGAAGGGAAGGACTTGGGAAGGACTGGGTTTGAGCATAAGTTTCAGATAAATTGTTACAATCCAGAAATGGCTATTATCATTCAGTGTAGTAACAATTTACACATCATTGATTTATTGAATATGAATTGTTTGTGCTATTTCTAGCTATTAGACTGTAAGCAATTACATTACCTCTGTAGAAAAAAATCAATTTTTAGTTGATATTTTATTGCTTGTCACATTCTGATTCAGTGAGCTCAGTGTAGCTATTTCACCCATCCTCTTAATGTTTTCAGCTGACTACTCCAGGTAATTAAAGTGATTCAGATTAAATCAGCCTTGTGCAGTTTTATTGCAGTGTATCTAAATCATGGATTAGTCTATATTCCCATGCTCTATCCCCAAGAAGAAAGATGTCACACCTGGAAGAATAAACATCCAATTTGTGTCACATATTGGTGAGGCTTGCAGGGTGGAGATTTAACACCAATCTGTGGATAAACTAAATGCTGTAATTTGTTAAGGGCACCCCATTGCCTCTCAGAGAGAAAATAAACTTTTTTTTTTTCCGTGCAGTAATAGTCCCAAGAAGACACACATATGTGTACTTCGTGTCAGAATTTAAACGTGATCTAAAAACAATTGTATTCTTCCCGTTGAATACCATACATATTTTTTCCAAACTAAGGTCCCCATAACGCGGAAGTGAATTGGGCTCTCTTTAGGGCGGACAAAATGTGCTAAACGTGAACATCTTCAACATGACCATTGGTACCATTAAAACATAGGAGAGAAATACAGTATATATATTTTTTATGAGACTAAATGGACAAGCTCAAGCCGTATAGTTCATCAAGAGCTCTGAAAGCAATTACATTTTTTTCACAAATTAGGACAGAAATAAAATTAAAATAAAATGTTCCTGTTTTTGATACGAAAGTATCATCGATTTGCAGAATATTAGAATATTTCTGAACATGCCAATTTAAAAATAACCAAGTCAAAGCTGTATTAGCCTATGTGTATTAATTGATCAATTCAGTTGATTGCTAATTCGGTCAGTGCTGGGGACCAAATCCTGTTAATATGGTCTGAGACACAGCGATGATGTCATCCCCTAGGCTTTTGTGTTGGAGGGGACTCCCTGCATGAGTCCTGGCACATCCCTCTTAGTTCATTTTGATGAATAGCAAGACATTTCACACACTGGACCCACAAATGGCTGTACAGAGCAGATTCCTGCAATCTGAGCAGCGTGTTAATTTACTCCTACTGGGCATCCTGAGAGGTGACAAAGACCTGGGATTTTTTCCATCAGACAAACCACCTGCTTCCCAGTCCCCAGACCCCCGCACGACTTGTGTGAACAGTTTATTAAGTGTGATGATTATCTAACCCAAACGTCTGCTCTTCTGCTCAGTCTTGAGTCCAGCTCTTTCAGTGATATTTCAACATGTTGCACATGCTCTGTTGCAGATGTTGAATCAGTAAAATGGTCATTCTTAGCCTTAAAGGACAGATGGGTGGTATTATTCTGGCTTTAGACTTCACCCCATAACTCACAATGATCTAAACGAATGATGACTAATGTGAGCATGGAGGCAAACTAACATGTAATGTAGGCGGGTGAATGAGATAAAGCACATTAAAGAACACATTGAATGGAGTTTCTGAATCAAAATAGTGCAGCACGGTTGAATGAAACCAAACTGAATTTCAGCATTTAGTTTTTCCCAGAAGATTGGATTTTGATTTGGAGATTGGATCTGATCTTCATTGAGTGGAGCGTATATATCAGATGTCCCATATTGTTTTGGAGGACATCAAATCCACTTTCCTCTTGATATCAGAAGTGATCAAATTGAATCTAAAAGCACAACCACCACGTGTTTAGCCATGGCGTCATGACAGTGGTCGACGTACTACTGTATAATGCACTGTCTAGAAATGTTATTTTACTGTGCTGTCTCATGGTAAAATAATGGTAAAATACTTGGCTTAGTATGAATGCACAAGTACCACAATAAAGCCTAATGAGGCTGCAGGAATTCTTTGTATTTGACTTATTATCTGTACACCTCCGACCCTCTCTGACCCATACTATGGGAGTTAAGCCTCAGATGCAACGTGACTCTGTGGTGGGCTGCTGGTTATGCCTTGTCAAATGGTCTATAATTCTGAGTTCATAGAAATAGTCTGACTAATGTCTCTGGTGGATTATCCACAAGGTACAGAGATTTTAGATTTACTACGAGAAGGTCAGTATTATGGGAACAGCCTGTAATGCTGTTTGTTCATATTCCTCTGTATTCAGAGCAGTCTTTATTTTTTTTATTTGACATCAAATCAGTTGCTGCAAGCTCTTTTAAATTGCTTGCTTCATCTCCTGCTCGAGTGCATGACCTACAAATATTTTGTAGTTTCAAGCTTTTGAAATCAAATAAAGCCACATAAGGTTTTCTCATTTATAGCACTCTGTCCTCATCCAATTTATTGCAGGCATGCTTAATATGTAAGAAAAAAACATTAATTGGAATATCCCCAATATCCCATGTATGGGCACATAATTCCCCAATGTGCTGTGCAGCTCATTGTTTAGATGTGCAGTATATTGTGATGGAGGAGAGTTTATGTTATGGAGGAACTCTACCGACTGGAGAATCTGAAATATCCTCCTTTACTGTAAGGCACAATAACTGGATTCTACATCCACATATGACTTTACAGTTTATGAGTCATCAGCCAGCCAACCCACAGACATTAGAGGCGCTAGCTTGCATTCTGCTGTACCCACTCAACAATACAGAACCACTCTGACTGTTGAACTCAATTCTGGATTTATTTAAGTTGCTCGTTTGATGGGTGAAGTCTAGGGAACAGCTCCAAACAGCTTAGTTTGATGTGGTTGGACTTCACAGCTGGATGGCTCGACAAGAGAATGTTGAGTTACAGTTTTTGCTGTGTCATGGAACTTGTCTTCCAGAAGTCCAGGCTTAACTGTGGTAAAGATGTGACAGTTTCCCATCATCTTTCCACCAGAAACTGCTTTTTCAATTCTTGTACATGATTTCAACCATAAAGCATTCTAACATTTCTTTGTGTAAACCTTAGGAATTTAAAGTATTAGTGCCAAATACAAGATCAATTATTATTCTAATAAAGCATAGAGAAAGTGCAGACAGAAAGAGAGTGGGTTTTCTCAGTGTCCAGTGTTTGACTGCACTAACATTCAAATCTGGTTACTAAGTTGAGAATTGCTGAATCACACGTGTACCCAACATGAGCATCTGTTTTGAATTTAGTCGCTCTCTCTGTTCCTTACACTCTCTCCTTTCCATTTCCCTCCAGTGCGGGGGCGGATGTCCTGGTTGTAGCTTCAGCCAGGACCGGGCCTAGGGAAGCATTAGGAAATGCGTCAGCCTGTTAAAATATTAAATCAGGCAAAGGGGCAAAGGCCCAAGGAGATGGTTGCGATGACTCCCTTACTGCGATAGACAACTCAGCCCAGCCCATTGGACTGAGTCAAAAGTATATCCTGTGCATCATAGACCTATAGGTGACAATTATTTAGTATAATAGTAATAATACCAGCAACATTACTTACCTTTGTTTTTTCTGTGCTAATAACACATCAGCTAATTCAGAATGTACGTAGCCTAAAATGTCATCAGCATAATGTATTGATGAAACATTACTAAATATCTGCTCGCTTTTTGAAATGTGAAATTATTTTTCTCACAGTATTTCTACACTGATGTCATAGCTTTTTGCACATTGAGTGTCATGCCGTATTTGATCCCAGACTCACATCTCAATTTTTGTTGTGTCAATTGAGAGTTTGATATTATTTTGCATTGATTGTAAAATCATCAATCCCAATACCAGGATGTTCAGGAAACAACCTCATTCTGCGATCAACATCCTGGTCTTAGGATTGGGTGAGGGATAGTGGAGGAGAAATTATGACGTCAAGGGCATGGTGCTGACTGCAGGAAACACCTGGGGGAAGTACAAAGGGAAGTGATGGGAACCAGCACCTCTCTGAGCATTTCTCAGAGTGAACTATGTACGTCACAGCTCTCACATGATGTATGAGTGGGTTATGTAAATGGCCATCAGATTCTCCTGTTTAGTCTGTCTTCAACCTAAGGGAGTTTCAAGATTCAGATGGGTAATCCTCACATACAGTGAGTCAGCTTTAAATATTAATAATCCTATGTTGAGCATGCTTGGGTGTGATAAAAAGCCATATGGAAGCTGTCTGCACTTTTTTATTGTGGTCTGTTGTTTCTGCAAGTTCCATCTCACCAAGCCTTCAGCTTCAGACAGGAAAGAGCTGAATGCTTCACATGTCTGGTATGTCTTTCTAGTGAGAGCCAAGCTGCATGTTTAGCCCACAAATATGCCGGGAAGACTCCCATCTCAGCCCCACCAGTGCCGGACGTTGTTACTGTGTATGTGAGCGATTTTCCCAGAGGGAATTCAGCTACTTCACTAAAATGTCAGTGTTGTAATATATTGTAGGATTGGCTGACTGCGACCCGAAGTCTTAGTCGTACCCGTTCGCCAAGGCAGCCTGGTGAAATGCCCAGAATGAAGCTGCCAGAATCACCATGTCTGTGGGCTTCATTGTCTTTCTTCCCACAATGAAACATTGTCGAGGCCCAATCGTACAACTCTGGCCTTTGCTGGCTAGTGTTTATGTTCCAGTCTGTAGTCTCATTCCCCAATATCCAACGTAATTTAGCTTTGGATTCATGTTGGACCACCCTGTGTTAATATAAACCTGCACTGACAGCTGAGGTATCTCATATCCTGACCTTTCTTTGGCCTGTCAGTCTTTCTCTTGCAGAAATATGCAAAGTGTCCTTTCCATATGGGCTGGTGGTGGTCTAATCGTGTAGCCCCCCCAACTGCATGGGACCACTCTGATGTTTAGTCAATATCTGTAACTGTATTCTTACAGTATAAGGTCTGGTAGAGATGATCCCGTCTACCCTGGGGGTTTAGGTCATCGGGCAAGGCAGTTAACACAAATTAAGACAATAATGGATAGATACTGTGTAGGTTTAAGGTGAGGTGACAGTATGACACTTTGTTGAACCTAGTTACAGTCAGGACAGTCTCAGATTCCCATCAATTGTGTTGATGGGAAATTTGGTGATGGGAAAGTTGGTGATGATTATATTCTAGATAGTGAAAACAGGAAACGTTTGTTTCCTATAATGATATCAAAGGGAAAGTTTACTTGCAATTCCCATTTGCAATTGGAATTGCAAAGGGTTTCACCACATTCACACAATTTAAGGTCCTATGGTGTTCTCTGGCACTGTTCCCATGCATTGTCTCTCTGTGAGCTGCATTCCGCTTAAACTGCCAAAAGAAAAAAATACTGTCAGCAGCAGGAAGGTCAGAATGGGGAAAGTGCTGGAAAGTGCTGTTGAAATTGTACACTGCTCTGCGACTAAATTAATCTCAGTGCTTATGAACTCTCCCTTCACTTTCCATCTCCTGTACTGTATTATAAGAACTTGTTATGTGCTATATGTCTACTGTTGTACATCGTTGTTTGAAATATTGTTACAATTTGATTGGCAGATCATTTTGCATTTGATTTGAGGTCAATGGTTGAGGATAGTGACTCCTCTTTTTACTGTGTGTTGCACTAAAATGAACTAAAATGAAAGTGAAATGAACTAAAAGTAAAAAGATTTGTCTACTTTCTAATCATGCTAATACCTTTCTTCCTTTAGAAAGGTGTAGTGAGGTCCAGTCAGTATACTGTTCCATTGACCACCGCAGGAGTCTTTGTCCTGCCTTTGTGTCCTCTTCAAGCTTTCAACCATATGGGTGAATGTGGCCACACACATCCACCAGCCACACCGATACAAATCCCAAGCAAATTCCCAGATAAGCCCTGGCTCCATCACTCCCACTGTTTAGCCCTCTAACTTGACTGACAGCCTGGCTGCATTAGAAATCCATTCCCTGGGGTATGTACACAATATCAGTCAGGTTATATAAACAGAGATGTTTAAAAAGATGCTTCTGAAAAGTAACATTTGAAACTATTGTGACTTGAGATTTCTCAGTATTTCTAGGTAAGAGTAAGACATGATATGTCCAAACTTTTTGTATAGGCTTCTGATATTCAGTTGTCTGTGATCTGAAAGGCAACACTGTGCTGAAGACATCTGTTCCCAAGCTGAGCCATGGTTGTTGGTTTGAAATCTCAGTGGTAAGGCTGACACATAAAGGAAAACCCTTGCGGATCCAAGTCGGAGACAGTAGGGGAGAAAGACGCGGGCATTCTGTGTACAACTACCAGTGACAACAGGTCAAGCAATATTCTTGTCCTCCAACAGATTCATTCTCACCCTCTGTCCACATTTTGAATTCCCACAGAATTAGACTATCCAGATGTTTTGCTGTTCGGTGATATGAAAATGCATGCACTATGAAAAATGTACTTTTTTTTTGAAGAATTCAGTTGACCGCAACTAAATGTATCAATCAGGCTTTTCACTTTTTTCAAAACACTTCTAAAGATGCTAATCTGCATGTTCTAAAACAGCACAATGTGTCATCCCAGGAGATTTCAGACTGTATAGAACTCGGCTGAAAAATAAGCGGGAATGTTTCCCACAGCTGCTGGCTAGAACATGCTTCTTTGTCTCTCTGACAAGTTATTCCCTGGCTGCAAAGCGACAGGAGAGATGGAAGACTGCAAGTGTCTCTTGGCAGGATCTTGTTGCTGCCCGTGTGAATAGCCATGGGCCAGGGAATGTTGCACTCTCCTAGGGGTCAAGTCACTTGTAAGGATCTGTGGCGGGTCAGGACTGAACTCACACCAGCCAGATGTTTGTGTGAGAGAGAAAAATTAAGAGTTTTTCCATTACTGTACAGTGTATACATGTATGTAGCTAGCTATATATTAGTATATTGTATCTGTGGCATGGCTTTGCCTAACACTACACACTAGTACAAGTTGTTTACAAAATGCATGAACTGCATGAACCACTGCATCTTTAATTCTTGGATGTTTCTTTTTAACTCTAGCGTCAATGCTAAAGTATATGACTGCAGTGCAGTTCTCATGGGCTGAAGTCTTGTTTGATTTAAATGTTTCTCCAGAAGAATGTGTCTCTGTTTCCGTCTCTATACAGTAAGCACATTGAGTAGATGGGATTCATGTGGTCAGATTAAACGGGAATGTTATCCTCTGCTCAGGGACTTGCTGCCTGCCTGTGAACCATTGGTTGTTGGATAGTGCCAGAACTAATGTCTCAGTCCAGGGGAGGGCCTAAAAATATGTGCACACATGTTCTTCAAGGTCCAACAAGAACTAGTTGGAGAGACATACTGGAGAAAACTTGATTTTCCTCTAACCATAAGTGTAGCACATTTGATATTTTTTCAACCCTAACCAACACATTTACCTAAAATGGCATGTCATTTAATTAAAGGCATGGTTAGACATTCTCGAGAATGCTTGTTAACTTTGAGCTTAATTCAAAACAAACTCTCTGCCCCACACATTGAAACGCATTTGCGAAGCCAAATGTTTCAGCCAGGGCTGTGTAAAAGTACCAGATTCTTTTTTCAGAACAAACGGAGAGCGGTAAACTAGTCAAATGCGAGGAGATATTTGGTGAATTTGACAAAAATTGTATAGAATTAGTTTGCAATAGCTGACTATACCTTTAATTTGTCAAATAAATGTGATCTAATTGAGAGGCACACTAACTGTCATAAATGTCTATAACAATGCAGAATATTCCTAGTAACAATCCTACTACAGTCCTTTTAAATACTGTAGCTATTTTAACCACAAATATAGCAAATAGTAGTTATTTTATACATATTTGTATGAAACTATTTTCAGAATATTTTACGCTGGCTGGAAAAGTAGTTTTCTGTCATTTTAATTTTAGCTCCCTTATAGTGTTTTTTTGACTCCTTTTCTGAGACATGATCCCAGACATATCCAGCCCCAGGACTGTTCATTCCCGGGTGATTGATGTTCTGTGGTCTGTGGCCCACAGACAAGCACCACAGAGTCCTCAAGCCTGTCCGAGGGAGGGTTATGCTGGTGCACATGGAAGGGCTGAGGCATGTATGGGAGCGCAGGCAAGGCACAGAGCACACACGGCCATGAGTTATCGCACAGCAGCCAAGCAGGCCATCGTGAGGAGGAAGACGTCTTAGTGAAATAGATTAATTAAAAAATCACAAAATAACTTGTTGATTTTGGACCATCATGTCAAGAAGGATGATGTGCCGTCAGCCAAAAGCAATTCCACCTCTCTGTACTTTCTCTTTCTCCCTTTGCCTGACTTCCTGTAATCTATCTGTAACCCCCCCCCCCACCACCACCACCTTTTATTTACCTTTCTTAAGACCATAAATACACTGAAGGAAATCATGTATCTGTGTCTGTCTGTGTGTGTGTGTGTGCGCGCAGCACTCTGTCAGACCAATGTGAGCTCAGCTGGTACAACACATGCAAATAGACATCTATATTCTCCCTCCCAGTATGTCCTATGGGAGTTCCGTGTCGGGAAGGTAACTTACATGCAGCATGTTTTAACAAATTGTCACTCAACACTCACTCACACAGTCTGTGGGGAGAAAGACAACACAGACATCTGTGCTGGCTAGACAGAGAGTTGAGATGACACTCTGGTGGCACTTATGTCCGTCTCCCTCTGAGACAGACCGCAAACAGAGTAGGACACTGAAGTTGCCTCACCTAAATCACACCGTAGCTATCAGTATGATGCTGATTGGCTCATTCAGTTGTTACTCAGCGAAGTCAAACTGAATCAACGGCTAAGAAAGTGGCACATTTGTTTTTCCTTATATCATCCGAAATGGCAACGACTACGCTCGCCTTTACATTAACCACACAGGTTATTCCAGAAGTTTGTGATTCTTGTGTATAGTTTATTTATTTATTTTGTTCAGTGTCTTGCTTATGCTACTTAGAGAACCAGGCTTTTGCACGTAACCTGTTCCAATGGACCACTTAGCCGTGAACACTGTTGTTTGCAAAAGCCTCAGTTCTTGTTAGTGATTTATGAGGCTCCCCATTAAGAGGGGGGGGTGCAGACAGATCTCTGCAGGCTGGCTCAAGAGGGCTAGCAGGGTGAGGTAAGTCAGGACCCTCCCTCACTGTCACTTCAGGCAGTCCATGGCTGAGTGCCCTCAGGGGTGTGTAGGCGTTGGCATGCAGCCTGGCACAGTCAGATGGCACAGTGTCAGACGCATGGCACGCTGCAGTACTCACAATAGTAATACACAGGCTGGGAAGACATAACTTCATCTGAATGCATATGAACATAACTGAGATTTCACTTATCTGATTATTCTATCATAAGTAATAGCGGTGGCATTTCCTTTCCATGCTTGTGGAAAACCTTAGACCTCAGAAGTCAGCAAGGGCTCTTCTTAATGGTGCACCAGACCAATTCTTATACTGGCCTGAGATTACAATCCATTGTGCCAGTGAGAAAAGGCTATGGTGGATGTGTTGGTGGTCCTGTTGATTACTGCATTGAATCTGCTGAATGAGTGGGTGGGCTGTGGGGAGGGGGGGTTTGTGCTGCAAGTAGAGGTGGCTATTGCCTTGGAAACAGGGCTTGGTGAATAGCTGCCACTCAGCTGTTGGATACACCCAGTATTTGGCACAGTAGGGAATCTGTAAGGGGAAGATGAAGGCCTGAGACGCTTTGCTTGTCGAGAGGGTTGACAGTATGTACAGACACAGTATTATAATCCTAGGGTGCTCTATACACTCAACTACACGCAACTGAATCTATTCTAGGGACGGTTTTATGTAGCATGAGGTAATCAAGCATAAATGAGTAATTATAGTCGCGGCCGACGTGTCAGCTCTGTGAAGCCATTTGCGCAGTGAGGTTCAATGCACCATCACAGGAAGAACACTCTTATAGTCTGGTGCAGTAATGCGAGCACTGTGTTTACAGTAGGGCCTGGTTCTCTCAGAACACAACGCAGACCTAGTTAAGCATGTGAAATGAGCACATCTAAGCTTTCAAGTGGAAACAAACCCCGGGCTTATGAAACAATAGCAAGGTTTTTTTTTTTTAAATTTTAAAGCATGCTGGGAAGCGTATTTCTGGAGACACTCAAGCCCCTCATGCAACCTAAATGCATTAGGGTCAGGTTATCCCAGTAATTACTGTTTAGGAGAACGTTTAGTCTAATTCTTAATGGAATCATGGAAAGAATAATGCCAGTTAGTGGACATGGTGTATAGTTAAAAAATGCAGACAGACAAGTAGCCCAGACAAAGGCAAATTCAATATGGACTCACACTGTTATGAGGGCCAGTCCTCCAGCTTTGTGCTCTGCAAATAGGTTGGCTTGGAGTTTTGGTCCATTGTGTAGTAACAGCACCTGCCTGGCCCTGCATCCACAGGAGTGTATTGAGTGGCCTGGGCCGTTCATATGTGAATAAATGATGGATGATGGCTGGCCAGCAGTGGGCGGTCTGAATCATTTTACATGTTACATGTGATTTTAAATGTAACTTTTCTAGTTTAATCATCTGTCATATTTTTTCAGCAGTCTGAACCCTGCAAATTTGATCCTGAAACAAGCAGGTCACTCACAAGCTTTGAGTAACACCCTTCAGTGGATTATTAGAAGAAGTGACATTAGGTCACTCACTACACAATGCATATCTATATTAATGTCAATTAGTAACATTTAGGTACAAAACAAGACCTTGTTACTACTATATTAATCATATCTGCTACATGTGTTGTATTTCTTCAGATTGATTTACGTTACTATTTCAGTCAGTGGCTGTGAGCTTTAGGCAAGTAGTCACTACCACTCACACTGAGGTGTGGGAGGTGGAAACGTTCCACTGCAGACGCAGGACATATCACACTGGAGAACGATTCACTGACCAGACTGGACCATTGTTTGGGAAGCAAGCCGAGGGATCCGGTCCCCCTTCAGTTGCATATTGATCCCTGCAATCCAGCATCAATTAGTGCACTAAAGCAATCAATAACCTAACAAAAAGGCCTCATCCTTCCAGACAGGAAACTACTGTGTCACCATAGAGACCTTAGAGTGGCTTGTCCATCCTGTCCTCCCCCCTTCTCCTCTCCCCCCTCGGGCCTCAGAATGACGCTCTCCTCTAAATTCTACTGAGTCTTTCTGCGTGCAGTGGTGAATTGGTCTCCAGGATATCCAGCTGTGTGAGAAGCGGCAAACAGTGGATTGATATCAAACAGCTGAACAGTGAGGACCATAGCCTCACGCAGCTGTTCTCATCTGGCACAGCAACGCCGCTGCATTTCTCAGGGGCTCGTTCTTTTCCTCTTCGGGCCTCTCCTGGTAGGTTTCACACTTGGTGCGCTCCAGCTGGTGAAATGGTTATGGGAGTCTGCTTTTTACCTGGCACCCTGTTTTGGCCTCCCAACTGTTTGCTGTCCATGTGGACCACCAGGGCCTCTGCCTAAGTTAGGCGCCTGAGGAGCAACAGCCCTCTGGGGCAATCTGATTAGCCGCATGCTGCTGGAGGAGACAGCAGCAGAACCGGGCGCACGCATCACATGAGTCATTGGAGCTGACGTCATGTCTTCAGGCGCTGCAAAACACCGCATTGTGCCAACAACACAATATGTTTCACTCAAGATTAAAGTGTATTTCTTTCTAAATATGACTTCTCACTAAAGAACGCCACGGAAAGACGTGGTGCGTGGCGTGTGAAATAAAGAGAAACAGAGGCATTCTGTGTTCTTTTATGGGTTTCGGAGTTCTGTTTAGCTCAGCACAACTTACATGTTTGTTATGTTGTTAGTGCTGCTCTCAACTGCAATGTGCAAGCTAGCTTGCGCATGTAGCTTCAATCTGCCCGAACCAGTTACAAACTTGTGTAATGTGGCGTGTCATTATGTCTTATCTCTCAACAGGCATTAGGAAACAGGCATGAGGGAACTTTTTGGGGCTTTTTATTGGACATAATTGAATAAAATAACAAAACTGATTTGATTAGTAGTGGTCATATTGGTTATGAGTCATAACCTTGTTGTGAGTCATGCTACAGGCTATAGCCCCTGTACTGTTCGTGGTGTCAGTACGGGTCAGCATGTCTGACTGAGGCCCATTTAGGGGTTTGGTTGCCATGGCTACATGCCTAGGGCACTGTGTGTGCATCCATTAGCAGGAGCCATGAGCAGGGAGACAGTGGGGGTTATAGCCTGGAGGCCAATGGAAGCAGCTCTCTCTAGACACCATGGGCAGTCACATCTGGAGGGGAGCTGATATATGGTCTTTGGAACAGCTTCACTTGTGGATGGACTGGAGTCGTATCGAGCAACAGGGATAGTGCCACGGATTACTGTATTTTACGTTTACTGTAATTTACTGGATAGTGTCGTTTAAATATTCAGTGTAACAGTCTGCATCTTATATTGTGTTTTTGAGCTGTGTTTTTTAACTTAAGTTTAAAACTGCACTGTGATTTATTAACAGGATTTTATTGTCCGAAAATGGCTCTACACGTCATATCCATAATAAATTGCCCTAGGACTTGTCTGGTTTCCAACAGTACTTCTCGTCCGCCGGGTGTCATCAAATTAAAATGTTAACGGTAATGTTAATGGGGTTTCCCTCCCCTCACTTGACTACTTGTAGCATTTTTCAATGATGTGCAATGGGTAGAGTCAGGCTCAGAGCTGGGGTGCAGTTACGGTGCAGTTACACTTGCATTAAAAAGATCTGCACAGACAGCAATACGAATGGGTCAAACTATAAATATGTTATGGAGATTTAGAAATACATTATGAGATTTAAATGTTCATAATTATTCATTTGAAATATTTAAATTAGATATGATATTTCCGGATCATCGTTAGGTTTTATTAACAACACGGCCAGTCTCATATTAAAGCGGACATTTAAAAACAAATGACATCAGCTATGAAAACATTATGAGTAGGGCGGGGTCATTAGAGGTTAGGAAAACACATAGCCATATGAGGAGGAGCAACACGCTACATAGATAATTGAGATCATCGCGTATTGTACATAATTCCTTACCGCAGGGGTCATAGCAGACAGATGCATCCTCTCCTGTGTTTGTTAGTGTGCCCTTGCTTGTTCCACGTTAACGGAGAGGATTGTGGGGGCTATGGATGGGGGTGGAGGGGAACAACAGCCCATTGCAGCTCAGCCAAAATAATCCACCCACAGAGAGAGAGAGAGAGAGAGAGAGAGAGAGATTATTTGCAGTATTGCACTCTTGCTATTAATATCCATCCAGCATCTACAGTGTGGTAGTGAGGGTGAGAGATGGATCTATTTATCACAGGACAGCAGGGCACATGCATGGGTGAATGGGCAACAGTTTATTACGGCGATGAGATGACAACCTGCCGAGCCACTAACCTGAGCAGAGATCCATCTACTGTGTGTAATTGCCCCCTGTCCTCCTGACAGCAAGCCCTCAGATGTGCTCATGTGAGAACACAGCTGCATGTAGCCACATTTTATTTGAAAGGGAGACATCATCCAGTTGGACCGCTCCAGTGTCGAGACATCCCTGTCCCGGGGATGTTGGCTCTAGCCTGTTGGGTGTGGTGGGGCTGTGGTGCTGGCAGGGGGACGTATTGGGGGGTTTGTGTGAAGGCAGGCAAACATGCGTCTCGCATTTGCGGGGAGACCTCGTCTGTCACTTTGTTTTGACTGAGCTACGTGGCTCCCGGGTGTCAGTCACTTAACACTCGCTCAGCGCACGCACCAACATGTCTGGGGTCCAGTCCGCAAAAAACTCAATGTCATTTGCAGATTGAATGATTGTCATGCTATTGAAGGGTGTGGGGAATAAGAAGCAGATGGAAAGACTTTCCAGTGGTAAACTGTAGTTGGTGAATTGCTAATCCTGGTTTGAGATCCAGCATAAAGAAACAAGTACTGTAACTTGTGCAATGTACAATCAATGCAATAACAATTCACTCCTTCTTTTAAATGCTTTTCAGGGCCAACATTGATGATGTGGAGACAGAGGTTGTGGAGATTGAGGCAAAACTAGATAAGGTACAGTAAGGAAGCTCCACAATGTTACTTAAAAAAAAACTACTTTGCTTAAGTTGTTGTGTTGTTGTAGAGTGCCAAACAAACACAGACCACTAGTCCCAGGCTAATCCCAGGCCATTGTATTAAAAAGGATTTATAGGACTGAGGTTTTATCTGACATCAACACAAGGAAAACAAATGCAGCATTACACTTTACTTTTCACTTTGAGATACATTATTTTCTTTGGACACAACTTTACCGTTGGTTTTCTCTGGAAGACGCCAACGCCAACGTTTCTGTCTTAACCCTCAGTGAGGTCAGCACTCAACATAATGAACAGACTAATCTCACTCAGTCTTGCTTAATGTTTTCAGGCGCCAGCTGATGTTTTGTGAAACGTGACATGGCAAGCAAGATGGGACTCACTGACAGCATTTCAATATATTAGTCTGGCTTGCAGAACATCCGGATAGCCCTCATTGAGGTTGACGCTTCGTCGTCCAAAGTCCCGAGCATTTTGACCTTGAATTACACTGTGTGTCAGTGAGAGCCAGGAGTGGTCACCCATCATCCTGCGCTTTCTCTGTCATCAGCATTGGCACGAGGTCTTCCAATGGGCAGTGACCATTCACTAAAGGTTCTGATCTGGTCTGTTGCTGATTGGGTTTGGCCTGTCATAGCAACCATGTGTGTTTGGAGCTATACACAAATGACAGCATATTACCACAGAAGTACTTTCAGTGCTTCTGTGGTAATAGGATCTGTATTTAACAATATTTTCATTTATAGAATGATTTTAGGATAATTTCTGTACTCCCTCCACGAGGGATGCCAAATGTGATCTTATAAGGATGGGTGGAGGCAGGGTGAAAGAACAACAATGAGTCAAGTGACACATGATCTATGTTTCGTCGGGTGCTATGAGATTAGCAGTTATTGTAGTCATGTTACACACAGGTGTGACCAAGTCAGCTTTGCTCTGCCAAGTCCCAAGTCAGATCATGATGTAAAAATCCAAGGTTTATGGTAAGTCTAGATGTAGTACTGTAGTAGAAAGAACGTACACAACAAAAAACCTGTATGCTGATGCTTATCTAAATAAATATATCTGTTAATAATAGTTGAATATCCTAAAACATCTGTTTCAGATCCAGTAAATTAATTACAATAACAATTACAGCATAAAAAATAAAACATCAATAGCAATCCTCAAGTGCGGAGAATAGTCAAGCCTCAAATCAAATCAAGCATTTCTATTCATACATCCATTCAATACGATCAATGTAATTCTGACATTTTCTAAATAATCTGTGACGTTTGATAATCTGAGACACAGATGGACTTTACAGTTTTCCCATCCATTATTTGCCTGCCTTATTTTCCATGCGGGCAAACAGGTGGGAATGTCCTCTCAACGCCCAATATAGGCAGCCAGTGTCCTGCTCATTCCCAGCTCATACATGACTTTTAGGGCTCCGTCTGGGGATTAGACCAGGACAGAATTGCACAGTCACACGTATGGCTTGCAGCTGGGAGGAAATGGAGAGTAAAGAGGATAGAAAGACGGAAAGCTTGGCCGTGGAACACAGAGAGAAGCAGAAAGGAAAAGCCTCTCTCTCTCTCTCTCTCTCTCTCTCTCACGAATGCAGAAGCAAAGACAATGGCTTTCAGTGAAACAGGATTTATGACACGTCATGGATTTGTGGTCAGATGTTGATGCATGTGATGATCCCGCTCGTTACTTTAAAGTTTATATTGTTATTTATGAGAACCACCAGGGAAAATGTATATTCTAATACACAGGATATTATGAATCAAGGCGTATGTGACAGAAAC
This sequence comes from Forbesichthys agassizii, assembly GCA_026546735.1. Lineage (NCBI taxonomy): Eukaryota > Metazoa > Chordata > Actinopteri > Percopsiformes > Amblyopsidae > Forbesichthys > Forbesichthys agassizii. The sequence continues at coordinate 15,463 of JAODLL010011963.1, read as the reverse complement.
GAACTGTACAGAAATAATGTCAAAAGTGACTCTAGGTAGGTTTTGAGAGTTGCAACAAGAGCTAGTAAAACATTTTTTTTTTAAAGTAAGATTTTGAAAGTCGACCATCTAAAAATCCACTCCTTCTTTGTTTCCTTCCTCTGGAGCATGTTGTTCTGCCATTGTGCAACACCACTGACAGACCTGCTACTGCTGTGTGCCCATGATGGACAGCCAAGGTAGATTTACTGGACCAATCAGGGAAAAGAGGTGCTGATAGGTTAGACATCGTTGGGCACGTGGGAAATCTAAATGGATTTATACAGTTATCAACCCAAGCATATATTCTCACAGAGCATTTGACTTGCTAATAAATGTAGGGGATTTCTATTGCATTTCTATTAGATTACACTAAATGTATAGCTAACACCCATTATAGCTCCTTTAAGTGTCATGTGTGTTCGGTCGCACACTGATGTCACGTGCTAACATATGGGCAAAACCTGAGAATATTAATATTCCCACACACACATTGCCACCAGTACAAATGGCAAATTCCATTCAACTCTGGTACGTAGCGGTACATACGTGGTAGCTTGAAGCGCACGTTAAATGTGGAAAATATGGAGGGTTTCTCTTTGCTGTGGAAATAAAAGTCTAAAGTCTTGTGACGGAAAGTGTAAGGAAGAATTAAGCAGGGTTAGCATGTTCAATTGTAAAATATAGGCTACTGTACCTCACACGTTTCTGTTTCACTTGGTTGAAAAAGGGCGAATCTTAATTAACATCCATGGAGATAATAGATTTTTAGTATTAAAGCACTATAATGAATAATATAATTATAGTATAGAATACAGTATAATATAATATAGTGGTACTGTATAACATTGTCATGTTTAAGTCATCTTGTGGCCCAGAAAATTTCTACTCCCATTTGGGGGGGCTCGACCCACATTTTGCAGTTGCCTGGTGGACACGTATATTTACCATTCACTCATGTCTCTGCCTCCTCCACAGCTGGTGAAGCTATGCAGTGGGATGATAGAAGCAGGAAAAGCCTATGTCAGCGCCAACAAGCTCTTTGTCAATGGGATCCGAGACCTGTCCCAGCAGTGCAAGAAGGATGAAATGATCTCGGTGAGGCTTGGATGAATGTTTCTCATATTTCACCTCTGTTACGCCTGTTTATTGGTATGTTATTGAAGAAATACATGAATTACACAGCTTTCATGAAAGACGTTTATTTAAATTGTTGTCATTGTTTGTTGTCGTTACTATTTACTTCCAGTTCCCACTTGCGTTTACTTCTTCACTTACTAGTTCACTTCTTCATTTAGTCTACTAGAAAGGTATATCTGTATTCTGCATACAGAAGTAGGCATAAGTACAGTATCTGTTTATCTTACGTTCCTGAAGCTACAGTACAGTGTACAGTGTGGAGGGGCGGGGTCTAACCTGATAAGTAATGCATTAGTGTGTAAGGATCAGATCAGGGAGGGAGACTGACTCTTGGCCATGATCACAGCACCTCATCTCTGTAGTTGCAGCACAAAGAGACTCATTGCCGCTGACATTCAATACGATTAAGAGCCTTCTTGGCTTAGACCTGATTACGCCTGTCTCATTAAACTCTTCTTATTCGTACTTTCCATTGTATATATACATTTTAAATAAACCAAGCATGCAATTTATTTGAAATAATTTGAATGAATTTTGTAGTGGGGAGGGAAAAAAAACAATAACCACATAGTTCCCACATTTAACTTGACTTAATGTCAGCATTTCAGCATTCATATTGGTCACCTTATGAATGTGAATACATAAAGTGAGATTTGACAGCTTTGTGTGAACTTTATTTATACAGAAGGTATAAACTATGTCCAGGTGCAGTTTCTTGACTATTTAGCCATCTGCATCTTATCAACTAGCTAGCAATAACAGCTTTAATACAAAATGCTGAATCTATTGTGTGGTATTTTCTTTGCAGGAGTGCCTGGAAAAATGTGGGGAAAGCCTCCAGGAAATCGTCAACTACCACATGGTAAGTGGGTGTGCTTCCCAGATTGTCCCCATATGCTCTATATCCAATAGGCCATGTTTGTAGAAGGCCGCACAGTGATATCATCCCATCTTGAACTGCTAACTGTGCCTGGCATTTAGACCTCACTAGGGTCCTGTGAGGTCCCCTTAGAACTATTCCACATGCCCTTAGTTCAGACGTCAGTGCACCTGCCTACGTCTGTACTCCTATGTGTGTGGGCCCAGAGTATAACTGTCACTCACAGCCGCATCACAACCTGCTGACAAATAGTGGGAGAATAAATGGGTTTGTGCCACAGATTTTTTTTCCGTTCTAAGATGGTTTGAAAAAGGACAAATGCGTCATTACATTGTCCATTATGTTTGTACAACGAGAATAGACATTTGTAGTATATTTGCTGTTTATAAGATCCTTCTACTGTATGTACTGGATGATTAAATTGAAAATCAGCTTTGAATGGCAGAGCTTTGCTGTTTGGATTTACAGGAGTAGAACCTTGCCGATGCCCTGTTATAAAACAGCTTTAGTGTTGAGATGTCGGCTCCATACAAACTTGTGTAAAAGCTCCCCTCCCTTCCAAGGCCATCCTAAGTTCATTAGTGTGGATATCACTACGGGCCTGATAATGCATGAAAGAGCAAAGCGCTCGTGGTGGAACCCATTGGTTTTGGAGGCACAACAAATGAACACTGTGCGAACACATATCAGTGGCCTATGGATCTACTGTAGCTCCCAAATAGCACTCTATTCAGTTCATGTATTATTATTAGTAGTATCTATCAGTGGAGTGAGAGGACAGCGTTAATGTCCAGGGTCACTGTGGCAAGCTTTAGTAGAAGAAGAGAGCGATGGCCCTGCCTCACCCTTACATTTAACGCAGGCTCTGCCGTGTCTTAACGCTCGTTTGTGGAGGTGTGTGTGGAAGTGTTTTTACGCGTTTGTGCATTTTAATTGCATGTGCGTTGATTGTGATTGTGTGATTGGCTACAGGTCGTTCATGAGTGGAATGTAAAGGAGTCCAGCCTCGCTCTCTTTTACTGCCGATTGAAGCCTTAGGGAAAGCAGTTACATTAAACGGCCATCAGCAGCCTTTCAAAGGGCTAGTACGACACTAAACAACATGACATCCGGCCAACTTACTTGGCGGAGGATCTTGAGACAGCTGAGCACAAACTGACTCAGTGGGATATAAATAATCAAGGAAGTACCTGTATACACACTACATTCACAGTGTTTCAGGGTTCATTTGTAGACCTTGAGAGTTGCTAAATATAACAAAAAGAGTATACATTATAAACTATGAAAATGTAATAAATAATAAATAAATATTAAATGAAATGCATTTAGTATATAAGTTTAAATGTGTTTTTTTTTATAACCATATAGTGCCATTTTGCTCCTGTTAATAAAAGTAATAATTGGTCTGTTATCTGTACTGTGCTGTGATGGTTCATTGTATTACAATGTAGACAGACAGAAAGGGAGTCAGCTTAGCTGGCGTGCATTGAAAGCTCAGCTGGGTGCTCATCCCTCCCAGCCCTTCCATTTGTCAGCCTGCCAGCCCATTAGGGCCACGTTCCCAACTGGACATTATACTATTGGCTCTCAGGCTTTCTGCTGTTGTTACTTTGATGTGGACACTGAAACAGAACAGCACAAGTACTGTCTCGTGCCTAGAGCTACACCAGGGACCCCCCGCGGAAAACCAGCTTTAGAGAAATGAGTGATAATTACCAACGATCTGGCATTTAAACTGGAGTCTTGTGATCCATTGATTGGAAAGGGTTCTACTGTGTGGCCTATTTAACTGGAGCATGAATCATCTACAGTACAGATTGCATGTACATCAACAAAGGCAGTGTATGAAGTCGTCTAGTCTGTCTGTGGGTGATGGAGCCCAGCAGGGCTTTTATAAATAATAAATTACGATGGTTATAGCTTGTGATGGATGGCCCTCTGTGTGCCGAGCAGCTGTCACTGTGCCTACCCTTCACTGCAATGCCAGAATGCTAGACCAACCCAGATGAATGGTATAGCCGAGATCCTTGTGCCATCACTGCATACACGTTAAACTGTGACACGCCTGTTTCTGGAGATACGAGCCAAAACCAGAAGCAAGCGCTTGCTTCCTTCTTTTCTTGATAACTAATTTCTCTTTTTAGTTAAAAAACACGCAGAAGAACAAACAGCCTCTGTTTGCTTATATCCATTGCAAGTCAGGTATAGCTAACTTCAATAGAATGAACACTGAAGGCAGCATTTTAACAGTCTGTTAAATTCTGTCATGAACTCTCGCGAACATCTATTAGAAATGAGGATAGACTGAGGCGCAGATAGACTTGTATCTGGATTGCCAGTTTCTAACACAATTAAAGAGTTCCTGAATATGCAAATATTTACTCACAATCCAAGGATTACATTAGAGGATGATAACTCTACTGTGTGTGTGTGTGTGTGTGTGTGTGTGTGTGTGTGTGTGTGTGAATGTGACCAGGCACTGGATTTTGACAAATGCCAGAAGACATTCCAGCATTAAGAATTATGTTATTAAATGATTTTCTGGAAATGTATACAGCAGAATAAGACTTAACAGATACTTTAACATGTTTCTAAGATAGACACATTATAAAGGGTTGGTTGGCACCGAACAATAATACGGTCAACATTCCTTGTTCATGAAGTACTAGGGATGCCTTCTTTGTTTCAAATGTTTTTGGCAGAGCCACACACAGAGACTATTGAGAATGAATGATCACTACAAGATAGATCATTCCAGCTCCTCCATGACCGTGCCCCGACATGCCAGTGGTTTAAGAGGGAAATAAAACAAATCACTATCAAATAGAAGTAACAACTTGTTACGAGAACAAAGTCTGTTGTAACTTTTCGTAACAAGTGCTTTTGTCCAAATGCTTTTGTCAAATGTCATGTGTGACAAATCAGTATGCAGTATGCTAGCTACTGTATAGTGTCTATGTGACTGTCTTTTTGCAATATTAACAAATCTGTATTGATATACTCCTTGATTTGTGTTTTAAAAGAGCATCACAATGTGTATTATTGTGTTGTTTTTTTAATTCAGAGAGCACACATGGTCTTCTCATGGTCCCGCATTCTGTAAAACAGTATGCATCGCTTCCGGTTAGGTGCTCTATGAGCTAAAATCTGCATTATTTTATTAAAGATGCCTCCAGGAACTTTCAAAAACTAAAGTGATCAATGTCCATCAAATTCTGAACGGTTAATACACAGTTAAATGGTTTAAAAAAAACTTTGCATGGTAAAATAATTATAAGCTTAAATCTATCATCTATCTATCACATCTATCATGTAATCTATTCTCTGTTTCTGTATTTAACAGACATGCTCACCACCTAAGACATGTTTGATTTTGGACTAAAAAGCAATAGACAAGCTGTGTTATGCTGAGGACTATAACCTGTATAAAATAGCATGGCTACTATGCTAATGTATAGCAGCTAGCCCACAGTACCGTACTGAGCATCCAGCTAAATGACACTGTTCGTTCATTGTACAGTATGGAAACAATCCGGAGCAACATAGCCTTCCTGGCCAAGCTGTTACTGTACAGAAACATGTTTATGATTGCTTAGCTTGAAGCATATCTGTTTTATTACTTTTAAATAAATATACAGTTCTACAAGTGTCATTTCACTGACACGGCTGTTATCACTCAGGACATTCTAAATAGAACTGTTAAAGTGTTGGTTGATGATCGGTTAGCGAGCATCGGTTATCAGTAATAATTATTTTTCTTATTACGTTATCTGATTAGTGAATATTAAGCTGTTTGGTCATGTTACGTCTGACAGTGCTTTGGTCATGTGACGTCTGACAGTGCTTTGGTCATGACGTCTGACAGTGGTTTGGTCATGTGATGTCTGACAGTGCCTATTGACTTTACTTTCTCTACAGAGCTGCTACTCTATGATCACAGTACTCTACCTCGTCTCCAACGGACACAGTTGTGTTTCAAGCAGTGAGCTGGGTTGGACATTTGGGGTTCTGTGGTCAGTCACTATAAAGCAATGGGAGGAGGGCATGTCTTAGTGACGACACTAAAAGTGATGTTGTGCTGTAAAAGTGCTGTAAAAGTGCTGTAGTCTGCAATTCGCATGGAAAACGCACCTGTGGTAACTTGGTCCATTTACCAGTGATAATCTAAAGCTGCAGCTTTTTGCCACAAAGCAACCCAGGAATGCAAGGCTGCATTACCCTCAGGGTCCGGAAACATCTCAGAATTTTAATGCTCCCACACACACACACACACATTACACCACCATACATGCTAAAGCAGACTTGTTTACTTGCCAGTGCTTTATGAGCATGGCTTGCAATGAGCCACCATCCACCTCAGACCTCTCCTCATAGCACCAGCTTGTGGAGGGCCCAACCTTATCACACAGCCAGCTGTTTGTGACCAGCCTGGCCAAAGGCTCACTGGCTTTGTTTTGGCTGACCGTGTTTGAGGTCCCTGGATGGCATCCGGAATGCAATTCTCACTTGCTGTTTTTAGGAGCTTGTTAAATGCAACTTGGGCGAACACACACCAACTGTAAACCGCACATAGAAACACACTCTTTGCCAGACTCTTGTGATTCACAGTGACAAACAGTGGTCTGCAGCCGCACACAAAGACACGTGGGTTGAGAACAGGCCCCGTGAAGCCTTCGGGATGTGTAGGCAAATCAAACAGAGTATGTTTTCTCGGTCCTCCAATTAGCATGTTAACGGGCGGATGGATGCAGCGGACATTTGTGTACAAACGGAGGAATGCCTTTGTTCATTAATGAAGTACAGCCGAGCGCTTCTGGTAACGTGGCAGAAACAATGCATCCAGCAGGAAGGAAGTGCTGCTGCAGCTGATACCGCTGGTACCACTTTAATGCTTGGCCTTATGTGGACCCAGTGGAGTTTATAGAGCCATAAAATGTAGCATAAGTCACCACAACTTTCGTTTAAAGATGGACGTGCGAAGAAAGGGAATCTGTACACAAACTTTGTTTTTTTTTTGGTCATATTTGATGGTTTTAAATGTTTTGTAATTAATAACTGTGTTGTTCAAATAGTAATTGAGTGTTGTGGTATTTGTGTACGCGTTCGCAGTTGGTGTTTGAGTGTGTTTGACATTCTGCGTCAGTTCATTTCTGCAGGCATGAAGGGACGGTTCCGTGCGGTGCCACTTCAGCACCTCACTGCCCTCTGCTGGTTTTAAATTGCTACTGTATAATATGTATGTGATTTGTTTTTGATGTCTTATTTTTCTTGTGACGTGTGGTAAAAAAACATATTATAGTGTAGGTTTAGTGCATGATATATTATTACGTGTTCTTCCTTATGGAATAACAGCCATATTCACCAATGAACATGAACACACACTTTTACAATGTCACCCCACAGCTTATGCTATTAGTTACAGCATAAAACCACCGCTTGCAGTATAAGGCATGGCAAGATAATGCACACAACAAAGTGAAAGCAGGCTAATTGTGTTCTGTAATTCAGTTCCTTTGTTGTATTATCACCCACTGCTGTTCAACATTCTTCTTGCAGGCTTCTCGCTCTTCATAACATTCTATTATTTATAAACCGTGTCTGTTGTGTTCATGTAATGTTTCTAAAGTACACTAACATTGTTGAAAGTGACATTCATTCCTGAACACTAAATTACCAATTATGATTCATGACACACATTTATTTTCTTGTTCTGCTTCAGATTTTGTTCGATCAAGCCCAGAGGTCTGTCAAGCAGCAGTTGCACAACTTTGTGAAAGAGTAAGTACTGTATTCAGTGCACAAAGACAAAATGGTTTCATATCTGTGAAAATAAACCTCCATAAGGCCTAGGTGGGCTGCTTTATAGAGGTATACCGTCAGACTTTGCAGTCTAATCTAAACAATTCAAGACAGGTGCACATGAAGCCACAATTTCAGAAGTTGATTCACAAATCTTTTTATTTTTTAAAACCTTTTACAAATATGTACAGTATTAGAGAGAGCCTGGTCCTAACAATTAAAATGTTTACCATATTAAACCTCAATAAATGTGGATATGATGTTTTGAATGGTAAAATAGACATTTCATTTCGATAGCCTTAAATATGCCATGAGTGCGTCATGCTCACTCAAACCCTACTTTTGTCAATCTGTCAGGGATGTCCGTAAGTTTAAGGAGACCAAGAAGCACTTTGACCGGGTCCGTGAGGACATGGAGATAGCGCAGGTGAAGAATGCCCAAGCACCACGGAACAAACCCCACGAGGTTGAAGAAGCCACCAGTACACTAAGCATTACACGCAAATGCTTCCGCCACCTTGCCCTGGACTATGTGCTGCAGGTAGCAACCTGGAAAGCAAAATAATAAACAATACTAATACTTAACATCATGTGAATTAACTGTTTTTATAATCGTATAAGACTACATTTGGCACTATCTCATGTCGTCATTAATCTATGTCATGGTCCACACATCCTCATACACTGTGAGTGCCTTGGGGGTTAAATACATTGAATGCATTAACTTTACATACAATACATAGATAAAATGTTGAAATCTTACTTTGTTTTGCAGATCAATGTCCTTCAAGCCAAGAAGAAGTTTGAGATATTAGATGCTGTAAGTAGGCTATACAACATCTCTCCACTGTACAAGTTCATTATGCAGTATACAAATATATCCCTTCTTTAACATATCTCTTAAACAGTGTTTCATGCTAAGAAGTCTAATCGAAATGGTTAAAAGCTATAAACCATAAACACATTAGTAAATATGTGTGTTTTGAAGGCGGGGGGATTTTCATGCTATCAAAAAACCCTCTGTTTCACTGTAATTATCGTTTCTTACTGTAGAAATGCTGAAACCAAGCATTTAGTCAAATAAAAACTGACGTCTCCTTCCTTCCAGATGCTGTCTTTCATGCATGCCCAGTACTCACTGTTTCAGCAGGGCTACAAGCTCCTGGATGAAATTGACCCCTACATGAAGAAGCTGGCTGCTGAGGTGAGCTCATTATCACCAGTGCTCATTCACTGACGTTTTGTGTTTATATTTACAGTCATTTATTGTCAGGGCATTTATGTTCACGGTAAAGAGCCGAAGTAAATTGTAGTTTGATTACAAAGTGCTGTGAGTTGTGCTATTGAAGACCAATCAACCCTGCCTTGAACACAACAGAAGACAATCAATGCCTCATTAACACTGACCCGACATGGCACTTCAGAAGAGCTGAATCATACGTCACGACGACACCTTTCTGTTAGAATGGCAGCAGAACAGTATGTTTCATTGGGCCTGGCTTCTGTAAGGGTGAGGTGTGTTGTTTTCCAGCTGGATCAGTTGGTGATCGATTCAGCTATGGATAAGAGAGACATGGAGCATAAGCACGCAACCATTCAGCAGAGGGTGAGTTTCGGCTCACACGCCTCCTCGTGTGTTGTTATAGAACCATGGTGATGTACTGTCTGTAGGCAATGCAGTCGTTCTAATTACTATACAATGTATTTCCCTGTGGACAGTATGTGTACTAGGGCTGGTGATGGCTTAGTGGCACTAACATTGTGGACGTATGCCAGCTGGCCAAGTGACTGGGGATTTAGAATTGGGCAGGCTGGGTGTTTTATTAAGCAGCCCTACAGAGGCCAGGCATTGATTTAACTGTTAAATCAGGTGTTGTCTGCTGTGGATAGTGGAGTTAGGTGTTTGCCAATAGTGTTTTTAAGTCAAAAGTTAAATGCTGACAATTTTCAGTGTAGACTGACAGTAATGTTCTGACTTGCTGCATATGATATACAGTATATTTATGTGAATTCCAGTTAGGTAGGGTACTTTGCAATTACAACCTATAAACATGTAACATTCGCTCCCTGTCCTATGAATAATTGAGAAACTTTGATTTTCAGTTTGGGACACTAACCCTGGGCTGTTCTGTAGCCCCGGGTTAGTGGCCATCTGTCAGTGCTAGTCAACCCCTTATCCCTCAGGCTCCTAGCTCTGGACTGGGTATTGTACCAGGGGCACGGACTGTGTCATATGTTGGCTAGCCAGCTATTGATCTGTCTCTGTTCGACAAAACAGATTCAAACACCCCCCGTCACCATTAGTTAGTTGGTTTCATGGGTCTGAATTTAAAGGAACACTCCTCCATTTGTGTGGAAAATTGCCCTTGTGGCTGAAACCAGCATTAACCAAAATAACAATGTTGTTTTAGTGTGAAACCTCTCTGATCTTCCTCCTAAAGCTCTCCTAAGAGCAGACAGCTCCCTACCCTTGCCCTGCAACCACATGCGTAGTTGTATTTCAAACCTAAACAGTGAGCGGGGGCAGAAGTTAGTGAGTCTTTATCACAAGCTCAGTTTACCCATGGCAGCCAGTCCCATTAACGACATACAAGTCAGCAGGATAAACACAAATGCACTGCAAGCACAGAGATGTTTGAATGAGCTCCTTTAAACGAGTCTTCTGCTGAACCATGTGTCTAGTGGGACCTAATACTGATTTATCTCTTCTTTTGCCATTCTCTTCCCCGGGTCCGTGCCTTTGTCTTCGTAATGCTACCTACCGTCCCATCAAACAGACGCTCATGCAGGTAAACCTTTGTTGCAATTTCATGTGGGAATTGTTTTTCTCTTGTGTGTAGCGTACACCACTGTACACATATAGGGCCTTACCAATCCCCTCATGGAAAGCTACACTACATCTTGAATAATTTATACAGCATTTAATTGCTTGTCTTATAAATTGCGTTTCTTTGTTATTTAAAAATAAATGACATTGACCTTTAAACAGCAGTTAATGGTAATCCAACAAAGCACAATAAATAGCTGATTTAATTCTACTTTTAACTTTTTTTCCGCACTTTGTATGTCTGCTTCCCGAATTGGACATTGAACCACGTTTGTCTTTTTTTCTCTCCACCACGGCAATAAACCTTGTGTAAACTTAACGCAAGACAAAGGAGCAGCCCTCTTACACAGTAGGAGCAGACGCCAATGGGAGTAGAAACTGAGAGCTCGCCACTGTATCTCCCGACACAGTTCACAGAAAGCCTGCATGGCCATTCATTTTAGCTGACAATTTAATGGAGAAGCCCTGTCCAATGAAGGTTGTCTGTCGAGATGCTAGCTCTGAGTCTTATCTTTGTGTTTGGCAAGCAACTCTCTCTGCATTTATTGAAGTAATTTTATATGTAGAAGATAGTCTAAGAAAATTATCTGGCTAAGATAAATGTACTGGCTAAGTCAGGGTTAGGGTTAGAATGGAATGGGTTAGGAGGTGAATGGACCAGGTGTGCTGAGTTTTAAGCGATAAGATGACAGCCTACAGCCAGGAGACACGTGTGTCATGGCAGACTGGACCAATTGGTGCAGCCAAATGCTGTGGCAGTTTGGCAGCATGGAGCCCACAGCATATCCTGTAGGCTTACAGTACCTATTTGATATACCAGGCTTTGTTCCGTGTCGCCAGAAACCACATCAAAACCATGTAGGACCACCTATTTCAAAGTCTTCTGTTCCCCCGCTTGTTCAATAATACACCCACCTTCAACTTCCATCTTTGTGACGTTGAAGCATACAAAATAAATGGTTTCGGCTGTGAGATTGGGTCGTAAACAATTCCCTGCTGTGCTGTTTCTAATGTGCGTGATTTGTAGTCATGTAGATAGTCTCACTATAGATTTCCATTGGTGGTAAGGATTCCATATATTGTTTGTAAATGTATCAGTAGTTGAAGGTTATTTATTTAAACTATAATATACTGTAGATGGTAGTATTTGGTCTATAATTTATAGTAACCACCATTGACAGATAAAGGCTTCAGTAAATGCTTGCCAAACTTGGCTGCGAGCCAGATAGTTTCTTCTAGGGTCAGCAAGGGGGCTAAATCCCACACTCTTCAATGAGGGGGGTGTGTCTAGGAGTTCTCAAAGTGACTCAGTCTCACACCAGTCGTCATATCTGTGGGGCAAGAGCTACAGTACAGTGCTGTGTAGCTCAGCTCTTCTAGGGAAGCTGACAGCAGCTGTATGATAATTAGTCTCATCCACAAGGCTCGCAGGGCAGCGGGAGAGCGCGCATGCACGTCTATTGGAATCGCACACCACCTGGTCTGTTAGCTTCCACTGCACAGATGAGGGTGCGTGGATGGACACAGTCTCTGTAGCTTCTGCTTTGAGGATTTGAGAATATTTCTTTTATGTCTTTGTTGTTTTTGGTGTTTTGTGCTTTTCAATGTGGCTCGAATACACAAATGTTTTGAAAATGAAGATCTTTGGACGCTGGTGCGGTCACTCTTTGGTAGGTTGACTGTAATGTTCTGTTTACTTCAAATAGAGGATCAAAATTACTTTTGGCTATTTCAGAAGAGGGTTATTGTAGCTGTGTGGCTGAAAGAGAAACATTTTACAGTATGTTAGTTGGATGGTTTTAGACGGTGTTCTCTCTGTCTCCCTTCCTCTCTCACGGTCTTTTTAAATTGTTTCATTCATTTTCATTTTCACTAAAACATATTTGTTTGTTGTTCTGTTGTTACTGCCCATTACTTGAGTTATACAATGTTGTCATATTGTTTAACCATGAGGACACCTTACATTTATACAAATATAACATGTAACATATATAACACTATGTTATTAGAATTTCTGGTGTCCGTATCCCTCTTAAAACTCAGTACAGTACACCATAAAGCCCTCAATTTCTATAATAACTGTCCTTTTCTGTTAGATATAATTATTTTTAATCTATAAAAGGTCATATGGTAATTCAGTTCTAGTTTATGTAAGCATTTGCGTCACAGCACTATCTAGTAAGAGTTATGAAAGATGGCAGCTCTCATACATAGATGGGGTAACGTGAGTATTTTCTACATGAGCGCACAATTTTGGTTGGTTTCCAGACACAGTGCACATTAACGCTGCAAGCACCAAAGAAATAGCACACAGAATTAAAGTGTAGCATGCTAACAGTTTCCAAGTCTTGCTCGTTTGCTGTTGTGTTTGGATGAACAAAGGGATGATTTGGGGACTGTTGTCTTGTACTCTGACAGGACTTTGCCTACGATAACACAAAGGCAGAGTTCAACCTGGATGCCCCTAATGGTGTGGTGATGGAGGGATACCTGTTCAAGAGGGCCAGTAATGCTTTCAAAACCTGGAACAGGTACTAAGGCTGCTGAATAACACAACACAACAGTAACTCAAACCTAACAAAACAAGCCTGTACTGTACTAACTATATTCAAATAATACTGTATACTACCTTTTCATAAAATGGAAGGTCAATAGAGGTTGGGCAAAAAAAATCCTTCCAATTACATCACATACTGTACTGCACACAAGGTGTAATTTCATGCTGACCATCAGCAAGTGGATCAATATTGAGTTAATGGTTTAGCAGCTCCATATCACCTTAAAAGTTAAAAGTCTTTAAAGAATGTAATGGAGTGAATATCCTCAGTTTCACAGTCTGTACTGTAGGTAATAGGGTTCTTGATGCATCTGTGTATAATGCATCACAAGCTCTCATGGGGCTTTGCCTTAAGCACAACGTTGCTGCTGCTTACCCTTACCGGATAGAGAAGGGCCGTTGCTCATCCTGTGTGACTGAGAAGGGGGTGGCTTGCGTTGTGAATCCATGTGGTCTTAATATTGCTCTGCAAGGGAGAAAGACCCAGCAGTAACATTCACTCAGGCGTGAGCGTGTCATATGTCATTGTGTTTGGCAGAAACACATTTAAAGTGTGTTAAATCTATCAACTATTTTTCTCTTGCTCTCCTGCACCCACCTGCCCCCTTCACCAAGGCGATGGTTCTCCATACAGAACAGTCAGCTGGTCTATCAGAAGAAGCTCAAAGTGAGTCTATCATCCGGCATCTATGAGAGATAGTGAACCATGTTATTTGTGGCTTAAGGGCATATACTTGCATTCCATCACATGCTGACTTTATGCCGGCCAGTTTATACTGCATTAGCATATTGGGCCAGCTGTGAGAGATGGCCTTTTACATTATGAAAACAATGTCTGTGTAGATTTTTTGGATCTGTATGAAGAATCTTTGATGAAAATAATTTGAATTCACATGTTACAACAGTAAATATGAATAGCTAATTTTTCTGTTGATACACATGAATGCTATGAATTCTAATCATTTCAGGATTCTCTGACTGTTGTGGTGGAAGACCTCAGGCTGTGCTCAGTCAAGCCCTGCGAGGACATCGAGAGGAGGTTCTGTTTTGACGTTGTCTCCCCAACAAAGTAAGGCTCTTTGATAATGGTTATATGTCTACAGGGAAATATCAGTATTACAGTGTCATTTGTAATAATTATTAATTTATATATTCTATTGTTTTCAGTGTAAATTAATAATTTCTTATTTTTGTTGTGATAAAGTAGAATGAAATAGACTGCTGATATTATGCCGTTTTGTAGGCTCTTTGTAAAGCTGAAAGTATTAACATATAGTTTAATATATTAGCATAGCTATCTGTCAATACATTATTGGTCCAAAGCAGTGTGGCTAAATGCATGATCATTTGTCTGTGCTACAGGAGTTGTATGCTTCAGGCCGAGTCGGAAAAGCTCCGGCAGGCCTGGATCCAGGCAGTTCAAGCTAGCATTGCTTCAGCCTACCGAGAGAGTCCTGACTCTTACTACATTGAGGCAAGTTCAACAGTCCACAAATGTTCCATTTAATTCATTTCACTTCATTTCAATGATATTGTCATCAACACAAAGCATTAATCCAAAGCAAACAAAGTTTTGTTGCACATACAGTAACCTACTGTATTTGCAACGAAACAAAAGTATTGGGGACATGCAATTATCTATCCATCCTCATCCGGAGTCAGGTCGCGGGGGCAGCATCTCCAGCAAGGGACCCCAAACTTCCCTTTTCCAAGCCATAATTTGCTAACTCTGACTGGGGGAGACTATCGGCCTCTGGTGCTCTGGTAACGCATACACGTATGAGCATCCTTATATTCGAAAACGGTTTGTTATAGACCCATATCCATGACTAGCACAGAATTATTACAACAAACGCCCGCTCAGGTTTAGATCAAGGAGGCCTTTCCTCCCAGTCATTCTTCTCCAGGTATCTTATCATATTATTGCCCACCAGGGCCGGAGTGGGGCCACTTTTCAGCCCGGGAATTTTAGGCCCAAGACCAACCCACTTTTTCCATTGTGGTAGAAATTTGATAAATGAAGCAACGATTCAGCTCTTCCTATCCTGTTGTTTTTATTAATACCATGGTTCAACAAATAATAGGTTATGTGTGGGTGTGTATGTATGTATATGTGTGTGTGCGCGCGCGTGTGTGTGTTACGCACGCCTCCCGGAGGAGTATGTATGTAACACCCTACTGCACATGAACCCCCACGGACTGGGGCAGGGGCGTGACTGGTGTGGTGCGGGAGGAAGGAGAC
>JAODLL010011952.1:112-29377 GCA_026546735.1 Forbesichthys agassizii | reverse complement strand
GAGAGAGAGAGAGAGAGAGAGAGAGAGAGAGAGAGAGAGAGAGAGAGAGAGAGAGAGAGAGAGAGAGATGAGAGAGAGAGAGAGAGAGAGAGGTCTCGCTTATGTTGTGTCTTGTTATCTTGGCTCGCTGCAACTAGTTAACTATCCATCAGTGTACATTTTAACACCAAAAAAAACATATTTTGTTCGCTCACGTGAAAGCCAAAATAATAATTGCCTGAAAGCCCTGGTCAAGCTAACTAATGCTAATGCTATTTTGCATAATGTGCTTGCAATAGGACTGGTTGGAAATGAATTAACTATACTGGTAAAATGCCAGATGAAGCTAGTACTTTCCCAGCCATTACTAATCCATTATCATTTAAGCTACAGTATATTTCTATTCTAAATTCATCTACAAAATACATTTTTGGAGGCTGAATCCTCAAAACAATTCTCAAGCTTACAAAATTGAAACATTTAGACTTCACAGCTTTGTCAGTTCATAAACCATTTCTGTATAATTACTGTGATTGTGATAGTGAATATTAAGTATGGTCTGTTAATGTGGAAATTGTTACTAATGCCTCAACTGTCATTGTGTACTGCTTGTGCAGTGTACAGTAGACTACAGGTCATAATGTTATTCAATGGCTGTAAGACAAGGTCACAATTCAAAGATGCATGATGATTGGCTTTCACACTGGGTTTCATGTTAGGCAGCTTGTCTATAAACTGTATAATACTTGCTGACATTGCAATTTGTACAAATTCCACTACTGTCAGTTATTCTCAAGGTAGGTATATGTTGAAAAATATAGATAGGCCTACTGTAGAACTAATGCAGGTCACTAACAGACTGCTAAATAGACTGAAATAGTCTCTAAAATTCAAAATTCAAACATGTATTGTTCACCATGGAGACATTTAGCATATGACTTAACCTACAGTATACTGATCCTGTCACTCTGTCATTGCAATATTGTCACCACCACTGCCAGTGCACTGCCATACAGTAAAGGCTATAGTACTGGCTATAGGGCAAGTGTGGTATAGGGCAGGCTACATAATTGATGGACCTACCTTGTGCTATGGCCATTGACTCAAAACGGTGCAGCTCCCGCAGTAGGCACGTACGCTCAGACGGGTGGAGGCTATAAATAAACTCCTTGGCTCCCTGCGCTGAGTTTAGGGGCTCCATTGGTTCCTTCAGAGGGTGCGTGCCCAGGTGGCGTCTCTGCGTGAACATCTCCGGCGGAGAGACGTAAGCTTCTGTCCTGAATCGGTGCGCGGGAGTGCTGTGCAGGGCAGATCTGGCCAGCCCGGCGCACGCTCGGAGAGACAGAGCAGGCCGCAGGATTGTTTGCAGACAGGGCAGCATCTTTGGGACAAGGCAGAGAAGGCTCAAGCGACCTATATGACGAGTGTACAGAAGAATATATAGCATTTCGGTGCCACCGCTCACATGCAATACATTTGACATATCAATAGCCTACAGTTCATATTTCCCAAATGTCTTGACGTAGACCGACCCTATAGGCTAAAGCATATGTGTTTCACAAGTTGATTAGTTTCACTATTTTGATTAATTAAAGTGGAGTTGGCTTGGAATGAGCTCTTAAAGCCTATTTCCTTTGTAGCGAAATATAAGCAGTAGGCTATGGCTGTAGCCTATATGTCTCAGCGCGATAGGTTCTATGTCAGACATTTTATACCATTATAATACGGCTGGTGTAGCCAATTTTCCCAAACAGTTTGTTGAAATGTGCACCAGTCAGATTAGGCTATTTAGCAAGCGGCCTCATAA
The DNA here is from genome assembly GCA_026546735.1 of Forbesichthys agassizii. Classification (NCBI taxonomy): domain Eukaryota; kingdom Metazoa; phylum Chordata; class Actinopteri; order Percopsiformes; family Amblyopsidae; genus Forbesichthys; species Forbesichthys agassizii. Next base: position 27,591 of record JAODLL010011952.1, on the reverse strand, counting down.
TAGCACAGGGCATAACGGCAAACAGCAGTAATTACGTTTTCTATAGGATATCGCACAGTTTTTCGGCAGGCGACACACGCAAAATAAGTGTAAGATCGCACCAAGTGCCTAAGGTAAAATAGGTTGTCGAACAAACATTTGTAACTTGGCATCGGACGCACCTCAGCTGATGCTGCGCTGTCCCGTCAAAATTCCCGTGTAGGTTTTAAGAGACATGCTGTCCCGACGCATAGCCTATGTTGTTCTCTAACGACAGTAGGCCTACGATTGTCACACATCAACTAGCCTAAACGTACCCGACCTAAAAATGAAACAGAGCTGTATACAAAATTACATTGTCTCTCCTTTTACACCGCCTACCGTAAGCTGGAGATGGAGAGGGTCAGGAGGAGGATGGGTGGGCTTCAGTTTGCTCTTCCCCCTATACGCAACGAAGGCACGGCCCCTCAAATATGTTCCAATGAAAGCCGTGCAGTCATCGGTACGTAGCTATGACGAGGTGAAGCTACGTAAATAGGTTATATAGTCATAGTAATAAGTCGTACCATAGTTTACAAACGCTGGGGAAAAACACTGTTCGTGTGTCTGACTCCTGAATCTTCATGATAGCCTACATAATTAGCAGTCGAATACGATACTATAATGATGCATAGCCTATTGTGTAGCTTATCCTATGTTGCGTCATATGCTATAGGCTGTGTTTATGTCTAAATATAGGCCTAATGGTCTACCAAACCAAAAACGTGTCCAATGTAGCTTGAACTACTGGCCTAACGAATCGGCGGGTTGTCAGCTGGGTTCCCCCACCCTTTCCTTTGCTGATATGGCGTTGAGCCATATCAGATCAGACACACAACACAACAAGCCCAAATATGACGACCCATCCGTTATTTTCTGTAGCCTCGTCTGCACTTTAAACCTGTTTGGGTCAGATTCCTGATGTCCTTAGAATTATATGTCGACTTTTACTCTACTGAGGTTGTGATGGTGTAGGCTAGTACATTGTAATGTAGGCTAAAGGTAAACATATAGGCACAGCCTTTCAAATAATTGTCTTCTATCACAAATGTTTTCAGTGATGAGTTGTTTAAGTGACCATCAATAAAAGGTCTTTGAATATTATTAATTTAGTTGATTTGGGTAAAAGGCTTACCAGAAATAACATGAAAGAACAGCTCAGGCCCAGCTCAGGCCTGGAAAAAGGGACAATTTAAGATGACACTAGTGACACCTAGTGGGCAACTTCTACATTTGAAAGAAATGTTTATAATGAAATAAGAGGTTAGACCGGGTTGTCTATAACAAATGAAATAATTGACTCACGTCATTCAAATAATTAATTCTACATTTACATATTTAGGAAGATGGAGGTAAAAACCCTCTATAATATGTTGCAAAAATAATCACAATTGTGCATCAGTGAAGTCAGCCAGTAACCAGGTCTGTCAGTCAAAGCAAAATTTATTATTATATTGCTAAAGCAGTCATTACACATAAAATAACAACCCTTCACTTCCTGGAACAGATTGCAGTTGAACTGTACAGAGAAAGAGACGAGAGCTCAACTCTCCTCAAAAACTATGTTAAACAATCATAAATCAGGTTAAAACCTAACAAACTATAAACGTATTCTAACAAACTATAAACGTATTCTTATAGAATATACTGTAATTTGGCATTTTAGAAATGATCTATATCTTATTTAAATATTTGTATTTATGACATATGTAAATGGAATTTACAAGTTAATTATAACAGTTTTATGTGTATACCGGATGACTACCAAATAAAAAACAAAAAATAAACGGATGGGTTTCAAAATTTTGTGGAGGAAATATCAATATTTCCATTCAAAGTCATCATTTTCAGATTTACTGATCAGTTTACATTGGTACTGACAATGCTTTTGCGAAATTATATGATCTGGAGCTGGATACTATTCTATATGCACTGAACAAGAAGAAAAAGACCATGTATGTGGTGTGCAATATCTTCAAAATTGTACATATGTATTATTCCATCTATATTTGGAATTATGTTTGTTTTCTAAATTTTCACAACAGACTGTAGCGTTTTACTCTCATTTGGTAAATATACCAGTAAACGGTACTGGTATAAATTGACCAGACAGACTTGCGGCAAACATCAAACTTGCTGTCCTTTATCGTTCAAACTCAAACTAAAATCATGTTTTTATCACATAGGTTGAAAAAAACTGAAATGTAAAAATCTACATGTTTTCACCTCTCCCAATTGAACTTCATGGCACAGATGTGTTTACTATGGAAACAAAATAATTTTTACTAATATTGACATTGGTAAACATTGGCAACTTAATAAGTTGGGCAACATTATGATGCCATACAAATAGTTTCTTCAGTAGGAGATTAGATAACATACAACTTTATTAATGTAACTGAACATATATTGGAAACGTGATGGAAAATGATTTCTTCCGTGACTAATAAAGGCATTTTTCAAAATGTCAAGGCTACATCACCTGTCTTGTACTTCCGTGTGCCTTTCTGGTTTGTGGCAGGAAAACAGTATTTTACTGTTCAGCTCTAAAATGTATTTTGGGAATTTAAGATGATGTGGTCCTGATGTGTATTAATATGTAGATATTTGTCACCACAAAAGAAATTAATAATAAAGATTAATATCAAAGCAGTTAAATTGTACAGACACTCGGTTGATACATAACCTATTGTAACTAATGTACAGCCGCAGCCAAAACATGCATGATATGGCAAACAAATATTTTACTCTGATATTTCTGTAAAAAAATAAAGATAGGTAGGGAGAAAGATAGAGAAGAAAATAAATTAAAAGATGTGTGAGCTCTTGGACTATCTAGTACTGTATAGCTGAGTAATATTTACACTTTAATATATATGATATAGATTAGCCTTGGTCTCACAGTGCTTCAACTTAAAATACAAATGCCATAACAAAAAGAATAAGGTTTAGCCAATAGTACTTAACCTTTGGAAGAAAGAATATTTTCTTCAAAAAGATATTTAGTTTAAAAGAAGATATTCGAATGTTCATTGTAATATGTACTGTAACTCAAAAGAGTAACAAAAGAGCATAGTCAAGTACAGATGTTGATTTAAAACAGAATTTGGGAAAATAAAGCACAGTCCAAGCATAATAAGCACATGGACCTAACAGGTTGAGCTATATGTTTATAATGTATTTTAGCACTAGCAGTGACTCATGGCACACAATCTGTACTTTCACAATTTACAATATTGTTTCCAATAGGACCGACCAATAGGAAGCTAATTTGGTTAAATAATGCTATTTCAAAAGCCACAGGATTAATGTTTTAATGTGCCTTAGCATGTAGTAAAACAAAAGTGCAAATGTCATTGTAAGAAGGGTTTACTTCACAACAACATAATAATTGAATGAAATCAGTGAACATATTGTATTTGAGAGGTTAAGATGAAGGCGCCATGGGGGAGACAATAACTGGTGTAATGTTCAAGAACAGCAGTCGGCCAGATTTGAGCAGCAGAAACACAAGGGAGAAATTGACAACTAACTGTGTAAATAACAAAGAACTAAAACTTAAGGGAAAGGGCGTCTTTTGACTTGAAGGCTGCATAAGCCAATGATGTGTCACTGTTCTGTACAAGGCGCGGGAGACAGGTTGACCATTTCTGAGCCCCTTTTCTACGATTGACGCCACTGGACCACAGTCCAACTTCACTTTTACATTATCCTATGCATCATTTTTATGTAATGCTGGTATGCTAGTACTGGAAAAGAGCCTGTGTGCCCATTTGGCATTCCTCTGAGTAAGCAATAGACATTATTGGGATGGAATATGGTGAAAATATACACAAATGTCTCAGTAAACCATGTTTCCATTGGTTTAAGGCTCTTATATTGGTCATGAGTAGTTTGAAAGGCCTTTCTGTTCAGCGGACAGTCACATACTTCGACAGAGAGTGTCAAACGAACAACACTGGATTTGTTTTGGGCTTTCCGTCTTGGAACAGAAGTGAGATTAAAGCAGATTAGTAAATACAGGTGTGCAGGGCTCTACTCTACTGCCAGGATGATTGTCCTCAAGAAATGCAATACAATTACATTGTTTATTAATAAACAAACAAAAAGTCCTCCGTTAGAACTCTGGCTGGGACTCCTAAAAATAGTTTTTCGGTCAGCCAAATTTATGAGAAACTCATGAAATGAATGATGAATACATGGTGCTGTACACAATGACAAATTGAAACTCAGAACCAAAATTGCTCAGAAAGAATGACTAGGGTGCAGCCTCTCCATATATTAGGTACAGGAAGTCTTTGTGACTTCCCGTAGCTTGTCGGAGGGCCCTCCCATGACCGCTGAGGTGGTGCAGTCGTCGTCAGGCGATACGCGGTGCTGAGCGGTCGTTGGTGAGGGTCCTCTTCAGTTTGACACCCACACGGATGGCCACCAGCATGTTGTCCCCCTCTCCTTCACGCCCACTGCAGCCCTGCTGGAGTCCCTGCTGGGCCCAGGTGGTCACGGGGGGGTTGGTAGAGGCCTGACCGCTCCAGGAGGCCAGGGGCAGCACCCCTTCGACGGCCTCCCCTCCCAGGAGTGTGGGGGATTCGGGGCTCTCCTCTCCCCCGCCGGGGAGGTCGGGGACGGTGGGGATCTTGACGGGAATGACCGGCGTGCGGATGGGGATGGGCCCGGCGCCGGGCACCGAGCACGAGCGGCGGGCTGCAGGCTTGGTGGAGGGTGTCCGGCGGATGGTGGCCACCCCCGGGGTGACCATGACCGGGCCCTGGCCCGTGCAGTAGGAGCTGGACCCTGAATACAGCCCCTGGCCTGAGTAGGAGCAGCCTAGTGTAGTGAAACCATGACAACACAGCAGGTGAGAGGACAAACTATTATTCTTAGCGCTGTCAATCACTGGTAGTTCATCGCAATTAATCATATGGTTGCCTGTAGGTAATCGCGATTAATCTTAATTTTTATCCTTTATTTAAGATGTGCCTGCTATCTAGATATGTGGAGTAAAGGTGAAAATGGTGCTTTCATTGCCACACAAATTTGCTCTCTGCATTTAACACATCCCTCAAGGGAGCAGTGGGCAGCCACTGTGCAGCGCCCGGGGACCGACTCCAGATTGGAGCCAGTGTCACATGACACTGGCATGTTTTTTGGATAGTGGGGGAAACCGGAGCACGCGGAGGAAACCCACACAGACACGGGGAGAACATGCAAACTCCACACAGAAAGGCCGGGACGACCGGGGTTCAAAACCCAGGACCTTCTTGCTGTGAGGCTACAGTGTGGGCCACCGTGTTGCCAAAGTAACATTATCTGCGCATGTAGTTTAACAAGCATTGGTTTGTACTGAATCTCAAGAGTGCATATCTTCCGTGTACTAAACACTCCCCTCTACCCCTTCCAACAGTGTTGTGGGCCGGGGCTGAGTTCCAGATGGGTTGTAGTGCAAAGGCAGTCACCTGTTGGAGTGGGCGGATAAGCCCCGGTGTGGACGGGTGTCGGGGGGTATGCCCCTGCTGCGTGCCCCGGGTAGGGGCCTTGGGTGCTGGGCAGGCCGGCGGTGGAGGCTGGGCGCTTGGCCTGGAACATGCGTCTGTATGACTGGCTGATGTCGCTGTTCCTGGGGATGGTGGAGGACTTGTCAAAGTCCTGCTGCTGCTGCTCAGACTCCTGGTCCCCAGCCATGGAGAAATAGTCATAGTCTGACACTGGGGGGTGGGAGAGAGAGACAGAGAGACAGAGAGAGAGAGACAGAGAGAGAGAGAGAGAGAGAGAGGTTGTGAGGAGGCTATCACGTGTGTATGTGTGTGTGTGTGTGTGTGTGTGAGGCTGGAGGGGCTACCTTGTGAAGGTATGGTGTCTTCGGAGCAGCAGGGTGTGTTGGTCTGGGTGCTGTAGCCACTGGAGCACTGCATGGAGTCTCTGCTGGACCTCTGGTTCTCCAGCTGCAGGCCTCTGGACAAGGCCAGGGCCAGCTCCTCCCGGGCCTCCACCTCCCCAGGCTGGGGTGAGGGAGAGAGGGAGAGAGGGAGAGAGTCACTCGTTAGTGTCTGGGCAGTGTGCGGATGTACATCGCCTAGGCAACACTGCTCAAGCTGGACGTCCTACATGGAAGGGCAGAATGTCTTCGTTACGGTAGCTACATTGTGATGTAGCTAGTCAATGAAACAGGTCCAATACAGAATGCATGAAAAACTCATCAATAAATGCTAACTGCTGAATGCATCAACAATGGTCAAGAGAGAAAGGGAGAATTTGAACCTCCCTTAAACTGCATGTCTTTTAATGGCCACTAGGGGGCAGACTCTGAAAACAGATAAAGGTGGACTTTGACTACCCACCCAAATATATTTAAAAAAAAACATTTCAAAGCCTATTCCCCGCTTTTGTAAAATGTCATTAAAAAGCAGAATTCAACAATGTTATATCTTAACAGGGATATCCTGGAGCAAGTATACCCATTCTCCTTCTCTGCCAGCTACAGATCTGCTACATACGTGTCTTTCCTACAACCTGAGGGTCAAACTCACCATGGCGGGGGCAGCCACAGCCCTGCCCCTCTCCTCCTCTGGGGCGGTAGGAGCAGGTGTGTTGGCTGTGTGGACAGCAGATGGTGCTGCAGGTGTCTTAAAGGCCAGGGCTGAGGGAGGGCTGCCCTCATTGACGACACAGCCATTACTGTCCAATAGGGCAGAGTTGTTCTTCTCTTTCTTCCTCCTCAGAGTGTTGACCATAGGCTGGTCATATGGCCCTGGCTTAGCCCAGTCCTGAGAGACACAAAATGTCATTTATTTAAGGTGTATTTTTTGTTTTCTTTCTAGAAAATGAGCTTCAGAAAAGCATTTAGAAACAATAGTAGACATGGCTGTTAACATTCAGTGTTTTTTAACAAACAGGTGTTTTGAGTTAATTGGCTGAATGGGCGGAGCTATGTTACCCTGAGGTCAACAAACTACGCATGCTCCTAAGAACCAATCACAAACGAGTGTCAGTTGTCCCACCCAGGTGCAACAAGATGTCACATTAGTAAGCGATGTGTATACTCGCTAAGCTGGTCCTGAGAAGAGCTCTAACTAACTGAAAACATCCGTCTATCCTTCACTGGCATTAAGGCCATGATAGCCATATCGTGAAAAAATAAAACCCCATAAAAACCAGTGTTAACATACAGTAGCTCTCTCATTCAGTATATCTATGCTTGTGTATGTACCTCAATAATGTGCAGTGAAATGACTAGCAAAAATGAATAGTGAAAAAGCAGGACCATGATGAGAATGACACGATGATGATGATTATGATGGTGGCAATGAACCAACCTTCCAGCTGGGGACGCGTGACGAAGGCACCATGCCCGGGCTCTGTGTGCAGTAGTGGGGGAGGTCTGGGAGCAGGGCGGAGGCTGGGCGCAACCATGAACGGGTGGGGCAGGAGGTGGAGGGAGAGGAGGGGGAGGAAGGGAAGAAGGGGAAGGCCATCCCGGAGCCTAGGCTCAGGCTGCCCCCGTTGCTAAGCGGGTAAGACTCGCTCGGGGCGTAGTGGTCAAAGCCATTGGACAACTGGGTGTGGGTGATGCGGGTGAGGTCGGACGGAGGAGGAATGCCATTGACAGGAAGGGATAAACACGGGAACAAAACAGAAAACAATAAACACACATGAAATAAATGATATGAACACAACAGCAACACAGGCAAAATGAACACAACGCGATGACAAAGCAACTCGCACTGAACTTCAAACGATACGGGGAGCTTATTGACCATAAACAAAGCAACACGCATGAAATGAACATTGTGGCAAACAAAAGATTAACCTTTGGTGGAACAGTCATAGCAACACTAGCTGGGTGTACGACAGAGAAACGAGCATAAAATGACCTTTGGTCGACCTCTAGCTTTGCTCAGCTCGACCTGGCCTCGCCGAACGGGTAAACGCGAGTCCCAAGGGGTCACAGACCCTACCCTGTCTACGCGGTGCGACAGCGCGACTCTAAAGACAACCTTAGGGTTTATGAAGCGCGGCGACGGCGGTGGCGGTGGCTTGGGGTTGACGGACACATCGACCCCCGGGGCGCGTCACCTTGTCGGAGGAGGAGGCGGTGGCGGGAGCGTCGCGCTCGCCTACGCTAGCCGGAGCGACCGAGGAGGGAGAGCTGCAGCCGCTGTGGGGAGTGTCAGACGCCTCGGAAGAGCTGGAGCTAGGACTGGCCTGCAGGGGGAGACAGGCAGCCCCAGAAGCAAGCAGGATGTAGAGGGAACACACAGAGAGAGAGAGAGAGAGAGAGAGAGAGAGAGAGAGAGAGAGAGAGAGAGAGAGAGCGCAAATGCAGGTAGAGACAGAGAGAGGAAAAGGGGCAGGTGCGCACACACACACACACAGGGCACAGGACCCAGTAGAGAGGGAATAAATAGCACAGATATGCATGTTGTTAGAAGGCATTTAGAGCACAGATACCCAGTAGTAAAGCCAAGGCAGTGTAAAGGCTGAGGAGGTGCTCTGTGGGAGTGGTATCGGCCTGCGTTGTTTTAGCTGTAGTGCAGCTGAAAGGCTTGGAGCGGGAACGTGTCTTTGTTCTCGCCAACAGGGAGAAGGCCATGGAGCTCACCAGGTTTTCACATCAGATTGAAATGTCGTCATCCCGTATTAGATCCCTCTGATCATATTACCGGTCACATAACTATAGTAGTGACAGCCATTGAGTATTTTGAGATTCAACTGAAGAGGTTTAATGGGTGCCAACAGTGCTAATGTTGACCATATTCTCTTAAGGACAATGCCTTTAATTATAGGCTAGCATGCTTTCATGGAACTATCATTATTTCATGCCATCATGGAACTACGATTGAAAAAGGCTGAAACAAAACACATACATCACTGTATATGTTGGTCGATACTACATTAGAAATGCAAATACCGTATTCGCCGTGCGGATGAAAGCGACTTAGAAATAAGCCCTGGTAAGCCTCGGCTGGCACTAAAATGAAAATGCGGCTGTTGTCGCTGGCCCTCTAACAAACCTCAACTACTAAGTACACTAAGACAAAGGTTTTCTAGAGGTTGGGGTATAGGCCTCTACTGTAAATGGGTCAGATGGCTGTTTTACCAGACCGCCTCCAATCATCAGACATAAAAACTCCGTCCTGGAAATGGAACATTCTGGTTGTTGGCTTGCCTTCCCAATAACAACTGGTGTACAAGAGAGCCAAGATCACAGCTTGACTGTCATGTTCAGACCACAGACCACAGCCGAGAAACAGGATCTACTTCGCATTGATTAGCATGTGAAGATCCTGCAAAGTCAGCCCTTGTTGCCATTAAATTAAGAAATTAATGTATAGAGCAGGCTGCTGACAGTCATCAATTGCAACATTAACGTAATGCATTTAGGGTAATGTATACACAGAGCCTCTTCAAGCATTGGAAGATTCCAGTCTGACCAAACCACAGTCTCTCACAGTGGTCGACACTTTAATAGCAGGCTGAGGTTGACCTGTATTCCACTGGGCTAGAATAGAGACAGACTTCGACTAATTTCCTGTACTTTCAGGCTATAATCATAGCAGCAAAATGACTTCACCATGATCACATGCAGGCATTGTTGCCAAGGGGCTGCCTTTGAGCTAGAGCACATTTTAGTGTGGGGGAAAAGGACAGAGCCCTTGTCTGCATTGCTTATCTCTGTTTATTTGACCAGTTCAAGCGGTGAGGTACCACAGCTAGCTGTATCTTTTCTGCTCGTGTATGTTCCTACAACCCGGAGTGGTGTGTTGGCTTGTACACGCATAATGTGTGTGCACACTGACTAGCAGCGTGAAGATGCTAAGTTCCCAATTTAACCTGTGTACATGTAGCAGTATAGTCTTGGCTAAGTTATGTGTCTGTGTTACGTATATTAAATGTGCATCATTAGTATATTTACAGGCGTTGGAGACTCAATAGGGTATACGGGAATGGATCAGTTTATACATAAGATTATAAACACTATTTCTCTGCAAAATGGAACATGTTGTGTGTTTCAAGTTGTAGTTGTGTGGCCAGTTTTATTGCTTGAAGCGACCCGAGAGGGTCTCACATGTATTCTGCAAACAAAAACCACTGTGTAAAACCAGACAGATTTTACAGATATTCTGATTTGTAACCAATCATTACAAACACATCCACCCATTCCCATTCAAATTGAGATACAGCAAGTTAGGGCATGTACTAAGCTACAAAAAAGCTCTCCAAAAAGGAAAATGCAATTATATGGGGCCTTTCATTAAAATTACGAATGCCGGAAACTAATGAATTCCAACAACCCCCAGCAGACCACTAAAACCAAACACACACACACACACGCACGCACACACACACACACACACACACACACGCACACACAAACATAAACACAGACAGTCCAGTACGTGGCCTTACCTTGGCGTCGGCCGGCATGGGCGAGGGTGACTTGGAGGGCGCGTACTGGTCGTGCGAGGAGGAGATGAAGCCCGAATCGTGTGAGGAGATGCTGGGCAGGCGGGCAGGGGTCTGCTGGGGCAGCGTGGAGCTGTGGTAGCGGTGCCGGTGGTGGTGGTTGTGAAAGAGGTGGTGGGAGGAAGACGAAGAAGAGGAGGAGGAAGGAGAGTGAGAGTGAGAGCCGCTAGAGCCCCTGGAGTCGCTACTGTTAACGCTGTTCAGACTGCTGTGTGTGTGTGTTTGTGTCACGTTGACACAATCACGTGTAATGAAGGGAGGTGATGATGATGAAGATAGGAAGATGAAGCAAAGGGTGAAGGGGGAGGGAGGGGGGAGAGGTTGGAGGGGAGGGAGGACAAGGGGGATGGGAAACGATTAACACACCATGATGCGGCAGGCAGTGACCGTTCAAATGAAACGCGCCAGCACAAACTGTCAAGTCAATCATGACTCTGTTAAATTAAAGGCAGGAAGCCGCACCATTTCATGCTTCTGTGGAGTATTTCTTTGTGAAACCATACTCACGGAACGCAGCCGTGACGTTAAAGAAAAGCACAACCCATTTGTGAGTGTACACCAACACTTCTACGGGGACATGTTAATCATCTGTGATATTAATGTGTACATTCATTGTTAAATACTGTACACAAAAAATGCCAGGGAATTAAATTATGCAAAAACACAATTTATAAAACAATTTAGGCCTACTGGGAAAAAATACACGTAATTCTAGCAAACCCATGCCAGTAACACATACACAAATATCCAACACAATTAACATTTGTGTACATTAGCCAAGATGACAAATGTGGCAATGAAAGGATAATTACTGATGCTTACTAAAAAATAGCAAAAAATAAAAGCACTGACAAATGAAAATATCGCATGACAAAAGTCCTTTCATGAATGTTTGAGTAAGACCAATAGAAAAGTCTCTGCATATTGGTGATGGAAAACCTCCAATATAGGACAAACGGATAGCACATTTCAACACAGGGGACAGTAAATAGTTTTAGTTTTTTGCTCGCTAATCCAAATCCGGTCAAGACAAAAATATATCCAGAGTTGCCAGCTATCCCTTTAACTATCTAACTATTCTAGTGCAGTTACATAGTTGGTAATTTGTCTACGGTAGGTTGGCTTATTATTGTCAGAGAAATACACAGTGGCCAATGACGATCACATCCAAGAACTGCCTGACTATTCTAAAATGATCTGACTTCCAAGAAAATGTCTAAACATTCCATTATATGTCCCTGTGTTTCTTGACAAGGGCAGATTATTATTTAAAATGTTCAGTATTTCAACAAAATTAAGATGCATTATTTAGAGCGTAAATACAGAATAATGTATGTACATTGACAGTAGCACACAGTCACCACTGGATGGCAGACATAGATTGGGCCAAATACTGTTAACTTCCATTTCGTGTCTAGGCTCTCCATCCCTTTATTATTAATGTCCTAGATATATATAGAGAGAATAGGGTCACTGAGTTTACAGTTCCAATGGGTTCATAGTTATAAAATTAGCAGGGACAGGGGTGCTGAACGAGTCGTGTGATTGGCTGTAGGGCCTACCTGCACATGCTGGACTTCCGGGACACAGTGGTGCTGGGGGAAGAAGGAGGAGTCTGATACGTCCAATGGTAGTCTGAACCCTTCAGGTCCAAGATGACCTGAGAAAATAGATAGCATGTAACCATGTACTGTACTAGGACCTGACACTGGTCCTAAAGGAGGATCTAGTTGTCTCAGCATGAAGCCCCTGGCTTTGATGCCAGGAGCTTACTGTAGAGACATACCGTAGACTTGTATATGTAAGTATCCCTGAGCAAGATGGCTGCCCCTACCAGCTCTGTGCTATACTTGAAGTTACTAGGCCTCTAGTCTCGCAGAGCCACCCTTTACATGCGTAAAGTCTGGGACACGGTGCTGGCTAACTGCGTCAGTACCCGCCTACTTGACAAGCAAGGTATTTTGATGACATGCAGGACGAGCAACTACCTAACTCAATGACCAAGTCTGACGTTAAACTTGCAATGGGGAAAACAAAACAACAGGACTATGGCTGTTTACAGGTCTTGTAAAATGTCTAAGCTACGGTTACTGATTGAATAAATAAGTAAGTAAGTAAATGAGTAAATAAATCACTGCGCTATCGTTGCACCCGGATATTACAGAGACATACAGTACTTGTGAGTGACAATGCGAACAGCTAATGTAAATTGACAGTATTACTTCCCGAAAGTCAGAGAGTCCCGTGTGGAACTTATATGTGACGCATTGTGATAGAAATGTCTGCTCATCTGTCATTACTAACCTGTTCACTGGCTGGAGGAAGTTTGTAGGGGTCAGAGGTCAAAGCTTTGAGGTCCTCAGAGATTGCCTGGAGATGGACAACCTCTCCCAACATGGAAATCTCCTCATCCTGACGAATAGAAAAGAAACACAAATAATAAAGTATTATTACACTGGGTGAAAACAAACCGCTTCCACATTTGGTATGAACCATGCATGACCCATGGGGAAAAACAACTATAGACATAATATACCATAATAAAACAATACAACTATTGGTTAGATGGTAATACATTGACTAATCTGAGAAGACGGATGAAAAGCCTCCATCTACTGTATCAGCACCTTTGAGCAATATGTTATTTACAGTTTGTTGTTGTATGTGTGAGAGCGATGTTTGCTTGTGCAGTCTCTCTCTGCAGTCTCTCTCTCTCTCTGTGTGTCTCTCTCTCTCTCTCTCTCTCTCTCTCTGTGTCTCTCTCTCTCTCTCTCTTACCACCACAGGCCGCAGCATAGCCACGAAGCAGCAGAACCTCTGCCTCTCCTCGATGAGGGCCCTCCTCAGAGCATGTTTTTCCGTTTCCTCCAGGAGAATGTACTTATCGCTGACATCCTGCATGGCGCTGTCCAACTGGGGCTGGATGTCTCCGCGGCCTGGGAGTCACGGCACAAGCGCACGTACACACAAACACACGTACACGCACACACACGGACACAGACGGACAGAAGCAGAAGAAATAAAACCATGAATGTGATTTTCCTTAACCCAACCTAAGTCACCGGGGATGCCTGCAAGTGCTCATTTGTTTAACTGCAGTTTCCTCAACGCGTACAATGAATGAAAAACTCCGTCACACAACCCCTGTTTTGCATCCACTTTGCAAGATAATTGAGAGGAATACTAGTAGCCCTGGGCGCTCTCCAGTGCTGTGGCCTCTGGTCTATCACTCCTCTACTTTTCCTCTTCCAGGGATGCTCTCCACATTCCTGCCTTCTCGCCGATGGCAAGCTTTTCCTTGGAAGACCGCTCCGTGTCTCGTTAACAAATGGCATGAATGTCGTCTCCCCTCCCCGTGTGTGTGTCTGTGTGTGTGCGTGCATGTCCCTGAGAGTTCCTACCTTTTATAAGACCTTAGGACAGGCACACACACAAAGCCTGGAGTGCCCGTCCTAAGGTATTTTTAAGCGCAGTATGAGTGAGAGGGTAACTTTAGACCATCTGGCCCTCGACAAGTCTTTGTGTGTGCGCATGTGCGTGTCGTGTCTTCAGAAAAGTTGTAGTAAGAGGAGAAAGTCTTCCCAAGGTTATCTTGTCAAGGTGTGTGTGTGTGTTGTGAGGCAAGGACACCCTGAAGCCATATCTGGTCCTCTTGTGTTCTCTCTGTGGTGGCAGGATGGCTGGCGACTGCCCAAGATGACATGCAGCCAACCTCAATGGCTGTTGGCTAACCACTGTCACTACGCTAAGTGCTAACGCACACACACACACGTGTGCACGCACGCACACCAAGGTTAAAGCCACAGCAAATGAGTATTGTGTCTGTTTGTATGGAGAAAGACAGTGGCCTGGCTTCTCACCGTGAGGTTTGACCTCAGGTCAGGCTTTTACTGGGAAAACACACACACACACACACACACACACACACACCTGGAAGAAATATCATCAAATGATCCAATCTTCTATGGATTGTACATTAAAGCTTGTGGTCTGCGTGGTTAACACTGTTTAGCACAAACAACAACAACAGGCAGGCAAATACATCACAGCAACACACAACACACACACACAATCTAGGCACAATGTCACATGCAAAAAAGGCTTAGGATTTCTGTTGACAATGCATGAGGAAATGAGTTGCCACATCTGGGAATGGAATGGTTCATTTTGCGTCTGCCGACTCAGAAATCACAAGAACGGGAGCTATGTTTGTGTTCCTCGCTTTCTATATGGAAGAAGATATGAATGAAATGGAGGTTATGATGAGAGGAGATGAGCAATCGACGCCAGATTGGAAGGCTGCAATTGCAGTCTCATTTTAGCCCCCTCTCCCACCTAAAACACTGGGCTCCATAGGCAGCGTTCCAAACAGACACATGCCATTTCTAAGACTTTCTAAAGCGCAAGAGAGAAGTCATCAGTACAGCAATAACAGCATTGTTTCTATTTCAGGTCCCGTAGCCTGAACAATATTAGCAATGTTTTACACTACATTACATAGCAGAGCTAGACGCCGCTTCTTTATTGGCCAGGCATCCCCACTAGCCCACAGAGCCTAACAGGGCCAAACAGGGCTTACATATTAGCTATACACAATGATTAATATTCAAACACTTAGGAGTCAAATATGATCACAACATATCCAAATTGGTCCCACACTGAGACAGCTGGTTGGCATGGCTACAGACCCGTAATGTTGAGAAGTGGAGAAGTGTCCCTCACCATACAGCAGCATGCACCATGGCATGCGGGGGTGATCTGGTTTTCCTCCGGCTTGCACCGGGGTTTGGCTGGCCAAACGGTATTCTTAACATAACCGACGTGGTTTGGGAACTGAGCTGTTTGCTTTGTCCGAGACTGAAGGAAAGTCAAACACAATTATTTTGTTGTTGCTCTTTTCAAAGTACCATGAACACGTCTAAATCTAATTATGTGACGCTGTAAATAACTTTTGAGTAAAAACATTATTTCCTAGCCTATCATTTGAGGGTCATCAAAGCGTGCATTGTTTGTTTTGTGGGATGTCCCACTATTAAAACCAACCTAATAGAATATGGAGCCATTGCTCAACCTCACATGCATTATATTAATGATAAATTACACCGGGCTGAATTTGCATTGGTTGAAGTTAAACACTTCACTTGGGGGCTACCCTTTGTTACAAATGCACACACTGGAAAAAGCAGCAGACTCTCTATAGTAGTACAACAAAGTCACTTAGCTATTGAGCAGTTACAATTAGGAGAAAAGTGCCTTGCTTAAGGGCAATAATTAACTCTGAACTTTAAAGTTGAATGCTGGTGTTTGTCTCTGACATTGCATTTGACCCAAAGCAGACACCGAATTCAATCCCCACCAGGGAACCTGTATTATGCCATGTAGAGCTCTCATTACACGCAATACAGCAAGTTCAGTTGGCGGGAGGCAAAGAGGTTGGGTTAGGACTGGACATAGGCCTCTGTTCTGTGTGCGTGTGTGTGTGCGTGCGCGTGTACACTGTACATGGGATTGTGTGGGTGAAAGAGCAAGAGAGACACTAGCCTGCCATTACCTCCCTCTCTTCTAACCACACAAACAATGGTTGAAGTTCGCTCAAAGGTCAGAAAACTGCATCTATTGACGGACTGTATACTGAGACCGTAAAATGAATTCCCACGCTTTCCACTCGTCTTGGACAGTTAGTGCTTGCTGACGGGAACGTGGTAGGAATAAGACGTGAATTTCTGAAACATTAGCCTTGTTTCTACGTCAGAGCTGTTGGCGTTTGTGAAAACTAAATCTGTGTCCTCCCAACTGAATGTAAAATTTAGTGACATTAGGGTGCTATTGGGCCTAGCAACAAAAATATGTCACTGATTTTTCAAACAGCGTCGACTATAAGCGCAGAGAGAATCTGTGGGCGTGCCTGCATGCAGCCTCACAAGCACCCTGCTGCTGTACTGTAAACAGTATATGGTGCACCTAAGCAAAGTGTCTATAACACGGCTCCCACTGACTGACATAACTACATGTACGGTACGGTTTAACAAGAGCAACTGGAGCAGCAGATGTTGTTTTCTCACATTCGCCCGAGATAAAGAAAAGAAGAAAAACAGGGAAGCTAGCAGTGATCTATATATAGATAAAATGATGTCAAAAGGCATTCAAGAGCTGTAATGTAGAAGTAACCGGAAAAACTCCCCCCTCTCAGCAATATGAATTTCATCTGACATGTAAAGGCCTTTTCAGACAGGACGCGACAGCGGCGCCGCTGCACGCTGAACCCCATTCATTCCTATGGCTTGCGCCGCGCAACGGTGCTCGGCGCAGGCGCAGGGACTGCGCGCCGCGCTGAGGGGGGCTCGTTAAGGCCCTTTAAAGCAGGACGCGACATGCGCTGCGCTCGCCGCCGGGTTGAGCGCAGATTTCTCCAGGCCCTTCACACAGGGCTCGGCTGCGCTCGCCGTGTCTCTAGGCAACGAAGAGCCTACACTACCGGAGTTTGAAGAACAGACTTACGCCATCTAATGGCTCTGCTAGACAATGAAAAAAAAAACGCAGCGCATGCCGAGTCCTGTCTGAGAAGGCCTTAACAAGTGATGTTCTGCTACGACCAGAAGAGACCTTATCAAGTCTCATGTTTTCACCAAATGATTAGATCATTAGATATGCAACGGCGTTGTTCGGTGGGGGTAAATACTTGAAAATGGACTTGCAACTTGATGTATTGTGCTGGATTAATTATTCATGAGCCTGCGTACAACAGCTTCTTGTGCCCATGCCTGTGTGTGCGTGTGCGTGTGTACGTGTGTGCGTGCACGTGTGTGCGCACTATATAAAAGGGTCAACGAGTCCACAGGCTCATTAGGCGAGCGGCCGTGGGAGTGGAAAAAGCACATCGCTGATGTTTACCATGTACGTGCGTGCGTGCGTGCGTGCGTGTCTGTATACAGTACATGAGATACAGGGTGAAAAAGTGAAAAGGAGGGTTGCGGTGAAATGGCAGATAAGCAGAGCAATTAACAGCTCGG
Organism: Forbesichthys agassizii; assembly: GCA_026546735.1. NCBI lineage: Eukaryota > Metazoa > Chordata > Actinopteri > Percopsiformes > Amblyopsidae > Forbesichthys > Forbesichthys agassizii. The sequence goes on along the minus strand of JAODLL010011952.1, from coordinate 10,099 downwards.
GTCGCACAGAATCAAATAACAGCATAATTCACAGAGAGGAGTGGAATGTAACACAACACACTGGACTTAACGAGGCTGTATTGTAAAGTCTACCCGATAATGTGGTTACACATTACATCGGCATCAACAAGCTTGTTTGTCCCGCTCCTAAACCCACCTACGGTTCAGCTGCAGGGCTGCATAGTTATGAATGTTGTATCTGGGCTACATAGGGGCCAGAGAGAAGGGGGGAAATCCAAGTAGATTCAAGCACTGGCCTGGACTGTGTGTGTGTGTGTGTGTGTGTGTGTACATGCCATTTTAGGGAGTGCGTTTCTGCACTGTGGATGTTCGTTTGGCAGATTGGGCTTAGTGATTCTGATTGAAAATATTATTTCCTTCACTTTTTTCTCCATGTGTCAAAGTTTGTTAAGATGGATGTCAGTTGCTACACTAGATAAACAGTGCTGTCCAGAAAGCCACATTAAAATGACACCAGCACCACAATTTGGTTTAAAAAAGCAGAACATTCAATTAAGAATGGGCCTGTTTGATTTAGATGAGCTTTGTAGCAATACCATTGATAATAGTACTGATTAATTTACCATGCTTGCTCATGAGCTCACTTAAATCAAACAGACCCGTTATTAATCGCATTAGCTGCAGCTGTGCTATGACGCAGAGTGAAAAGCATCCATTGGTTAGATTCTTACCTAAGTATGGTATTTTACCTCTAGCTAGATAAATGAACTTGGACATCCTGTGCCAAGACAATCTCAACAGTAGAAGAATGCCTGGCCCTCCAACAAAGTGTTTGCCAAATACGGTCATGTTTTGCTTAGACCTGCGCCAGGGCTATCTGTCTGAAAAGGCTTCAGAAATAGAAACCCCGGCTGTTATTTTGACGTTATTCATTTTCTTTACTTGAAATAAAATATGAGTATTGATTTTTTTAATGTATTATTTCTTAAACTTCTTACCACTAAGCAGTTTTCATTCCACTACCGTTGTATCCAACATGTCAATTTTAGATATGATTACCAGGCCAGACGGCTTAATACTACGGCATAACAAATTACAGCATTATGGAGAAATCCGCCGGAAAGAAGCGAGCTGAAATATGAACATCTCAAGGACAACTATCAAAAGATTATTTCTGCCAATCCATTGCTGCACGTTAAATGTGATGTCATTTTTTAAATTGAGTTTGACTGAGGGAACACTATGTATATTATTTTAATATGAAGATAATATACAGTAGTCCTAATAAAGAGAACTAACCTGTTTTATAACCTTATTTATTCCACCACACATTTGTGTTTTTCATAGGTTACATAGAAGACATGCTGGATTATTTTATTTTATATTTTTTACAGGATTTATCAGGCATAAAATGAAAGAATACTGATAATGCTCAGATTTTTCAAGATACCATATTTATTTCTTATCTTTTGGAGAGCTAACGCATGAGATAGTTTGTCAAATATACAAACACAATATCTTAGAGATAACATTCAAAAGGATGTTGTCCTTAGTAAGAAAAGCAGATATACCGCATAATTATCTAATGACAGATACATTTTTCTGGTTTACTCAAGTCTGACTGGTGATGAAGTGATCACATGGATAAATAAAGCTGGACTTTCATTATAGCAATGCTATTATTAGATTATCCACAGTTTTATTTTATGTTACCTAGACTGTGAAATGTCTGTATGCATTAACAACCAGGTTCTGTTGGTGTGAGTTCATTCTGTCAACAAACCATGACATGACAAAGACAAAAATCTGAGTTGAACAAATGACAGTGTTGACAAGAGCTGTCTTCACTTAACTTTCGACTTCAAATGATGCAATACCCTCCTTGTAACTAACTTTATTTTCTAGTAGACCAGTCCTACCTTGGATAGTGTTGAATAACAATTCAGGACTATAATTATACACCAATTACTATATATTAATAATAGGCAAAATAGAGAATCAAAAAGAAAAAATGTTTCCATTTGAATTATTTAAAATAATTGATAAAGCATTTTCAAACTGTATAAAGTAATTGCAGAGTTTCATTTACAAAAGAAAATGTGTGAATTGAGAGAGCAGAAAGTTTACCTTTCTTTGCTTTCTTCTGCAATTTTAGAGTATCCGAGGACTTCTTCTTAATCTCCTGTCGAGCTCTCTTATACTCTGGATGGGGAAAACCAAACGTCATGAGGTGACCTTAGCTGAATAGAAACCACATGCACGACAGTAGCAGACAGTCAAAACCTCTCAAGATTTGCACTGAAGAAAATTGAACACAAACAACAAAATAACAGCTACTGTAGTTACAGGAAGGAAACCCTGTCCTGCAGTATGTGGGGCATCCCAATTTAAAAGGGTTATGTCTTAGTTAACTTGTGAAATACAACAATATCCACTTGAATGAGACACATGAGCACCATTATAGCAAGTTTCTTGTGTGCTGTACCTTTAGCATGGTCTTTGTCCAAGGTGTTGACTCCTCTCTTCCACTCCTCTATTTGATCCTGCAGCGGGTTGATCAGACAATCCAGAAAGACCCTGGCAGACAGTGGCGGTTCAATGAACACATTTATAGATGTCACAAGCACGTTGCTAGCTAGAGGAAATGCAGTTGTTTTATTCATGTATTAAGTATTTTGCTTATGAGACTCAATTATTGCCAACAGACTCAGACAAGAACACATGAATACAAACTACACAGCGGAAAGAGAAACTCTGGTTAGGTTAGGTCAGGCTTATTAACTGTAGGTCAGGTGTCAAAACTATAAACTTAGATGTCAATCATTCACACGGTGTGGCGGAAATAAAGACAGACAAAAATAACAAGCAAAAAAAAAAAAAAACGACAGATGACTGTCGTTCAGTTGGAATTTAAAGGGGCGGTCAAACAGGCATGTCTGTCAATCATTACCCAACTGTACTCAATTTCCAAGACATCTCTGTGTGTGGGTGTGTGTCTGCCTGTCTGTCTATCTGTCTGTCTGTCTGTCTAGCTGGGCAGCTGCAGCCCTGGGGAACGAGACTAAAATTAGGCAGGCATTTCTCCAAGGATTGTGTGTGTGTGTGTGTGTGCGTATGCGTGTGTATGTGTGTGTGCTTACAGCCCCCAGCGTACAACCCTGCCATGGAGATCCAGTAGGAATCTCCACAACTAAAATGCCACCCGAAATGAGAGAGCCCCTTGTGTGTGTGTGTGTGTGTGTGCTTGTGGAATGCCCCCTGTCAGTGGAATGCTGGGAAAGAGATTTGTCTGGCTGGCTGACATTCCACACACATATCCATACTGTCTAGTTAGCTCATTTTCTCCATAGGGCTCCCTGCAAATAGACCTGAGCATTGACAAATCAGACCCAGTGTCTTGCTCGCAATTTCAGACCAAGATGCAGTCAAGCTACTGTAGCGAGGCTAGCTAGGTAAGTGAACAGCGAGAAATGCATACTATAACTTACAGAGAGAAATGCTTGAGTTTGGTCTCAACGCTGCGATGTCTCATACACATCCTGGTTAGTGCAGAGCCAATGTCTCTGGTCGCACCTGACGCAGAAATAACAGGAGGAAAAAAAAAGTTTGTTTACATTTCTTTATATAATACACAACAGCATAGCAGAGCAGTACAATACGCAGAATGTGGGTTGTCAGTAAGCCTCCATCCATCCACCGCTGTGTGCACTGTGACATTACAATTACCCGTTCAATTTACACGGTCAACAGAAAAGGTCAGGTGGGTGAAATAGCCGCTCGGCGCGGCTGTTGTCCACATGCCGCAGAGGAGCGCCCGCGAATTGAATTGGAGAGGAGCGAAGATACCAGGACGTAACGGCAAACAGACAGACGCGGAGGAGACCTTTACGGTCAAGAAGTCAACGTATCTACATGAGAACCTTCCTGCAGTTATTGCAGAGGGGTAACACTGGGAGGTCAAATGTGATTTAAAGGTTAACCGACACGTCTCGCTTTGTCTCGACTGAGAGTAGGGGAACACACTAAGAGGAAAATAGGGACTTTTTGAAATGAAACATCTTCAGCCATACTTTTAGAAAAGGTTTGCGTGATCTATGCGTGCACAGAAGACACTTCAGCGTTTGAGCTTATTATTAACGAGGCGCTGATAAGCTGGAGTCTGTGGGCGGCTATTTGTTCAACTTCGATTGAAACACTCTTTCTGTCTTCAAACCAACATTAGGCCTGCAGCTATTGGACTGGAGGTCACCCCTGTGTGAACTGCACTTGAAATACTGAGCACGGGTACGTGCTGTGCAGCCATGGCCGCTCCATTGTGGCCTCACAGAGTGAGGGACAGTGTCCACCGGGTGGGGTGAGTGGTGTTAAGAGCCTGGAGACAGCCCTAGAGTCAGTCCCCTTCACGTGGGCTGGCTAACTAGTGCTTCAATGGAGCCTCTAGCTAGGAAGTAGAGACGCGACGCTGATTGACAGGAGCATTGTCTGCCTGTTCGGTATGACTGGCCCGTCTCTGTGGGAGTCGCACATGATGTGTGTGTGTGTGTGTGTGTGTGTGTGTGTGTGTGTGTGCGCGCGCGTGCTCATGTGAGTGACATCTCTGTGCGTGTGTCTCTGCATGCAGCATAGGCTGTACTAGACAGTAGAACGGATTGCTCAGTTGGGGTTGGGGGGGTAGGTTCGCTCTTCACATCAAAACATCACAAGCAAACTGTCCATCTGCGTAGCCCACATCCTCAGACAAAACCACCAATACAATGGGAACCGGTAAACACATCCTCACACAAAACCACCAATACAATGGGAACCAGTAAAGGTGCAGTGACAACACTGCAACATACAGTAGTGGTTGGGGGCTCTTAAATCAACCCCACCTAACATTGCTACTTGACTCATCATATAAATATGTGGTCTTCTATGCCGAAGCATAGACAAATATCCTACTGATGGTACACACACAAAAAAACACACAAATGGCTTATTGGTTGCTTAATTGAGCACTTTTGCAGGCTATACTTTATGGAGTGACTGTGTATCTAAAATCAGGTAGGTCTTGGGAAGGCAGAATGCAAATCTTTTGGAAGAGAAGAGACTGCCTGTGTCTGGGAATTCCCCCAGTATAATGTGTAAGCAAATGTAAGGTTTAATGTGTCTAAATGGCTCTCTTGTCTCTGTCCTATATTTAGAAGGTAGTTCGGTGTGTGCATAGTTTGTGGTGAGGCTGGTTGTAGGCTCTCAAAACAGGACATAGTGAAAGAGCTCATGTGTTCTGCCAGTCCCCCCCTCAATCACACCCTCCCACCCATCTCATGTCCCAGTGATATCTGGGTGATTTGAGAAGAAATACACTGTTAGTGTGACGACATTCCTCCCCCTTCACGATGCCTGATGCTGAACTATTAAAATCTGGTAATGTTACATTTTGCCTTTTAAAAAGCAACAATCTAGCAAAATAAAAGGGTACGCCCCGTTTTGAAATATGTCTTGTCATCTTGTCCAAATTAACTCGTAAAAGAAACCAGGAAGCCAGTCACATTTGTCTCCAGCTGTGACATTGTTTCAGGTCAAGTTAAAAGGGAATGGTTTAGTTTGAAAGGGGGAAGAGTCTGTTCAAAATTACAATTGTAAATTCTAAGTACAGTATGTCACATTAAGTCACATTTTGAGGTGTAAAAACCAACAGAGGTCTAACAGTAATTCCCTTTCCCTTCCAACTTTGTGTCATAAACGAATACAAACAACACATTTTAACTGTTCTAATGGTTTCTGAATAGTGTAATAAGTTAAATGTGAAAAGCTGATGGCTAAATATTTGTGGAGATTATGGACTGAAACTTTCTATTGCAATATATTTGACTCTATACTGGACAGGTTTTGGCTTCACATGCTAATAGAATCGCTCTAAATCAGAAAGACATTGATTGCGAATAAAGCAATTCTCGAGAGGCAAATTAAATTCTTCCTTTCCCTTTCAGCTAGTCGTGATTTAGTTTCATGCTCATTAAGACCCATTTGTTACATAGTGGGTTTCTTTCCATCCATCCCTCTATATGTGTTATTGCAGAGGGTGTGGTTTGTACATACCAAAAAGAGGCCTCTCTGGCAGAGAACACTATACAATGTTCATTCATCCCTCCCCAATCTATCTCTGTCTTTCTATGACTATTTGTTATTCAACAGGCTGTGGTTTGTAGATTCCATAGGATGCCTTGCTCTCTTTTCGACCAAGAGGGGGGAGGTAGGGAGGTTGGGGGGGGGGGGTGGAATGAACATGCACACCCCTTTCATATGAATGAGGTGGTGCCATCTGGGTTGTGAAGAATGAATAAACAAGCCTTGCATCTCTGGTTAGAGGACCGTACCATGTGCACCAAGCAATGTGTCGAAGCAGTGTGTTACAAAAACACTTTAGAGGGTGTAGGAAGGCTATGAAAGAGACAGACCAACAGACAGAGAAAGCCTGTGTTGCCTCCAGTTCCCCCATCAAATTATCGACTTGATAACTTGACTCGACGAGTACAGGCCTAGGCTGTCAAGAGGAGAAGTTTGGTTTCAACTGATTTGCTGCCGCCCCGCCCAAAAGTCTGCAATTGATAGGAGACATGCCAGAGGACAGCTAAAATTGGGTTTATGTGGGGTGTGGTGCTTAAAGGTGCGTAGGAACAACTGCATTCTCCTATTCCTTACTGGCATGACAGTTTGTCAGACAGGCACGCCAACAGACGGTTTCTCTTATTAATCCTTTAGCCTCCATGCAGTATGTGTCTCGCATGCAGCATAGGCAATCAGGACTGTGCTTTATAGTATAAGTGACAACAAAGCCATGACGTTAGACTTCTTTCTCCAGGAATGGTCAGCGAGACCCTAGAAATGATTAACCCTCTGCATGTTAGAAACTAAACTAAAAAGAAAAACAGAAAAGAAACAGGAACATTTGACCGTGCCATGTTACAGTAGCAACAAGACTGAATTCGTCATGTTATGTATACCATGAGTCAAACGCCTCTCCCTCTCTCTCTCACACAGCTAGAGCTGGTCCATGTGGCCTCTACCGTGACTGCTAGTTACCCTGGAAACGCTGTGTGTGTGTGTGTGTGTGTGCGTGCGTGCGTGCGTGCGTGCGTGCGCTATGTCTTGACTTGGCCTCCTGCAGTGTTGCTGGGTGAGAAACCTTCTGTTCACTCTTGTTGTGAAAAGTCAGAGACAAATGCTCTTTAAGAAGCATATAATGCACATCCTAGTGCACATGAAGTCTATTATAAAGCACTGCATATTGGGCCAAACCAGGGTACAAATGAGCAGCTCATTCTAAATACTAAGTAGACTGTAGTAGAGTATTCAAAGTAAGCTCAAACAATATTCAGAATATTCACTTACACATGATATACCCATAGAACTTAATAAACAACAGATATAACCCAGGACTCATCTACAGTACACATCTCTAATAGACAACGGCTTCTGCTTTCATTATTACTATTTTAAATGGATTCAATATCATGTTTTAACCCGACAGACTAAAGCCTTCTTTAATGCAAGGAGTAGATTTAAATCTATTAATGTGATTGACAGTTGTGTAGACTGTACTGTTACTGAGGCTATTTCACAGCGCTAGAGCGGACAGAGTGCACGCTGCTCTGTCCAACACCTTCCTACCCCAGGGCAGAAATAGTTCCACTGGCGGCTAAAGCTGCATAGCTAGCTGTCAGTGGAAATAGCTGTTGTGTGTGACATGGTCGTTTAGAAGGCTTGTGGGTTATCCTGCACTACCAGCAGGCCTGTACACTCTCTTACAAGTGTGTCAGCCGCAGAGAGCAGTAGAACCTTTCTAGAAACAAAATGATGAGGCATCATGCTGCTGGCTGACCTCTCTGCGTTTTATCCAGCGTGTTCGCAGTGAAAAGCCAAATTAAATATAGCAATGTTTGCTAAGGTGTTTGGCAGAGAGGCATGTTCTTCTTTGTTACCAGAGAGAGAATGAATGACAGAGAGAAATAGAAGGATAAAGATATACACAATAACTATACAATGTATTATGTATATATAATATTGATAACAAAAACTCAGGACTGAAAAAAATAACATTTCAGTTGACACATTATATTTTCATAGCTAGCCTATAGATACTAGTTTGTTAGAATGATACGTCTAAAAATCTCATTAGGATGCTTATAAAATACATTTTACAATACAATAGATTAGGGAAGGAGGTTAGATTTTCAGATAAACATAAAACAAGAGTTCCCACAAAGAATCTAAAAGAAGTTTTTCTGTGGGAACTTTCTTCCCACAAACATGTCTTTGTGTTCTGGGACATTTGTGACTGAGGTGACAGTTCTTTGCATTTATGTGTGCATTTGTAAGGCCATTTGCTTGTGATGTTTTCCTCCCCCCCCCGCCATTCCAAAACTATTCCTGGGAATGTTACACATTACTGGCAAAGGCTCTGTGTAGTACGTTTGTATTTTCAGAATTCCTGGTGACCTTAAAAAGTTGCAAAAAAGTTGGTATTTGGACATACAGGATTGAATGGGCTGCTACAGCTTTACAGCAGTAACATGACTTTTTTTTTTTTGCTTGCTAAGTCTCCACCAAAACGATCACACAAGGTGTATGCAGGCAAAGCTTTCTCCCAACTAAGAATACTAACGGGTGAGGACACATTTCCTTCTATTGTCTGGATTGATGCAACAGGATCACGTTTCTGCCCGATACTAGAATATAATTATAGCAATATTGAGGCTGTGTGTGCCATTAAAATAGCCTTAAGCCTACACGGGACAACTTCTAGGCCTATACTGTATATGAAACACCTTAGACCTGCAGACAAAAACAAACAAACAAAGTATTACTTCAATTGGCTTCATTGCACCTGCGGGTGTTTCCCCAGGTGTGCAGCTGTGCTCTGATTGGTGCATGCAGTGATGTGGGGGGTGTGGCCCCGTGCGTGAGGTGGTGTAAGTGATCGTTAAGATAATACACTTTTTGTCTCCTCAGGGTTCCCGCACCACAGCGCACGTGGATGCTGGTGCACACCTGAACTTGTGTAAATTACACCGTGCAGCGGGAAGCGTAAACGAGCGTATGAGCCTATAGCGAATGGATTAGCTTTGAGTTCATTGCAATTAGGCTGAAAAACAGGCAGCCACAACAGCTGAGTTAAAGGTTGGCAGAACATTCAGAGAAGAGGTGATTCCAGGTCAGGAATTCTCCACAGCAGGAAATCTATGGTTCTCACTTGGATTCATGCTTGTTATCCCCGACTGACATCAAATATAGCCTAGATTTAAACTTAATGTGGTCAAAAACCCATGAGGTGATTCAGCCCCAGTTATTTTAGGAAAAGAACATTGTGGAAAAGAGGTTCTGAAGAAAGCAGAAGAAAGAGGAAGATCCAGAAACCCAAGACTACATGACCTGTCTGATCAGACACCCTGCTGAATAAGCCCTCAGCTGAATGAGATCGTCTGAAGGCTTATTTCGCCATCGTCCGGAGAAGCGCATGTCCTGCTACCAAACTGACAGCACGTTTATTGCAATAGTGAAGAGATTCGTTAAGACGCTTTTCAACCTGTCACTCAGTGCAGTCTCATTTCCACCCCACCGTTAGACTCACTTGGATCACAACCACCTGTGGTCAAATCCTCAGGAGAAGATCTGCGGTTCCCATTAGCCCCTGTCCAATGGGAACACAAGAGGAGGGGTGTCATGACAACCATTAGTAATCAGCAAATCTATTTAATGATCTGTGATACGACTGTAACGTATAGGGCTTTGAGAGCAGTGTTAAAGCTGTAGGACCTGATGGACCTGTAGTTACTTTAATACTGTCTAAACCAATGGACCTGTAGTTACTTTAATACTGTCTAAACCAATGGACCTGTAGTTACTTTAACACTGTCTAAACCAATGGACCTGTAGTTACTTTAATACTGTCTAAACCAATGGACCAGTAGTTACTTTAATACTGTCTAAACCAATGGACCTGTAGTTACTTTAACACTGTCTAAACCAATGGACCTGTAGTTA
>JAODLL010011943.1:0-23283 GCA_026546735.1 Forbesichthys agassizii | reverse complement strand
TGTGCTACAGATACTGTATATGTTTCAAATGTAATGTGCTACAGATACTTTATATGTTTCAAATGTAACGTGCTACAGATACTGTATATGTTTCAAATGTAATGTGCTACAGATACTGTGCATATTTCAAATGTATTGTGCTACAGATACTGTATATGTTTCAAATGTAATGTGCTAGAGATACTTTATATATTTCAAATGTAATGTGCTACAGATACTGTATATGTTTCAAATGTAACGTGCTACAGATACTGTATATGTTTCAAATGTAATGTGCTACAGATACTGTATATGTTTCAAATGTAATGTGCTACAGATACTTTATATGTTTCAAATGTAACGTGCTACAGATACTGTATATGTTTCAAATGTAATGTGCTACAGATAATTTATATATTTCAAATGTAATGTGCTACAGATACTGTATATGTTTCAAATGTAATGTGCCACAGATACTTTATATGTTTCAAATATAACGTGCTACAGATACTGTATATGTTTCAAATGTAATGTGCTACAGATACTGTATATATTTCAAATGTCATGTGCTACAGATACTTTATATATTTCAAATGTAATGTGCTACAGATACTGTATATGTTTCAAATGTAACGTGCTACAGATACTGTATATGTTTCAAATGTAATGTGCTACAGATACTGTGTATATTTCAAATGTATTGTGCTACAAATACTGTATATGTTTCAAATGTAATGTGCTACAGATACTGTGTATATATAAAATGTAATGTGCTACAGATAGTATATATTTCAAATGTAATGTGCTACAGATACTGTATATATTTTTGCCAAAGAGCGAATGCAAATTGGTGTTGTAAAGTGTATGTTTCAAAACCTACGACATTTTAAGAAGTAAACGTGCAATTAAATAAACATCACCAACATAATGATGGAATCAACTTCGTTAACGTGACGGTTTCTGCAACTTATCGAAAGGTCAAGCTAAACTTCTAAGATGACAACTGTTTATGTAAAAGTTTTTTTTATATTGCTAAAGTAAGGGCACATATGCATGAAAGGCATTTTGCAGGTTTGGAGGGTCTCTTAATGCGTTCTCATCTGCAACATCAGTTTCCTCAGTATATGCAGATCAACTGATCCTGAATCTGTTCTCTATTCTGGTTGCATTTCATTCTGCAGAATGCAAGTGGCTTTGGTTTCCAGTATGGAAAGTGTTAAATAATGCTGCTTTCTCTTAGCTTGATATTCTCAAAGACCTTTCAAAATGCATCTTCACCGGAACTGCTATCTCTCTAATTTATATTGCTCCCAAGAAAAGCCTTTTTCCCATGCCGGTAAACTGTTGAAGATAATAATATAGTTTTATATTTGTGTTATATCAACTTGCCAGAGTAATTAATTTAACGTTGCCGGAGGCAGAAATGTTTATAGACCCTCCCCACTTCTTCCCGCCTTCAGTAGGTCTCACTGAGAACTGAGAGTCTAAGGCCTCCTTTAATATATTCGGACGTGACAGTGTTAATTAAGGTACACAAAGTTCACAACGAGGACTGAGGTGAAAATTGCCCCCACCCCCAGCAATACACCAATACTTTATTCGCCACTAATTAAATTACCTCACCATATTGTGTGTATTATTAAGCAGGATATAATCAATATTTTTTTGGAAAACACATTACAAATTCTAAAAGCACACATGACGTGCTTGGTGAACACACCATGTGTGCTTTACATACACTTATTTCCTTGTACCTTCCCCTCCCCTGCACGTGTATGTATGCAGTAAGTGCTATAAACTAGCACTCTGCAAGAGAACATCTTCATTCATCTGTGGTGGGGAGGAGCGATTAGAATTCCAGATGATTTCTATGTGTCAGCAAGCATAGCTGACACAAGTCAGCCCGCTGCAGCACAAACATCTCCCCAGCCAAGAGAACTCCAGTCATTAACACCTAGCACAAGGTTAGGCCTGACTCACTGCATTATTCATGCAGGCAGGCACACAGGGGCGCGCGCACACACACACACGCTTTGTAGGGACTGTATAGAAATCTCTTCAACTTCTGGGTGCTTGGCATTCACTCTCATTTAAGCAAGCAATGAGAGTAATTGTGGCAAATGCTCTGACACTGGAAGATGTCATTCAACAATAATAAAAAAGCTGAAATAGTTATTGGGCTTTGTATGCTCAGTGAACAGGCTGCATTTGTAGCTGCTGACAAAATCACAGTTTTACATTAGTAAAATGTCTTTAAAATATACAGTCTGTCCCAATATATGCAGGCTTCTATACCGTAGGGCTCTACTAAACGCATATATAGCTTCTGGCTATATTATATAAAAGGTTACTGGTTGTATTTGAGAGGGCCATTTCTTGAGATTTTTTGAGCTGAAAAATAAAATTGTAGTTGTTGACAGTATTGAAATAGCCCAGGATAGAGGTGGGGCTGCCTGCAGATGACACATGGCAGAATTAGCTATTGCATTTAGCACGCAGACACACAAAAATACAAATACTAAACTAAACTACACATGGACCATTTTCAGGGTTTGCAACTGGTTGGAATCTGTAGAAAAACTTCAAATACACATTGTAATGTGTTCCCCTAGAATGGAGCCATTCGTGACAAAAATATTCCCTTTAAAATGATTATGTTGTTGAGCTCACACCTGCATCCTAGCATTCTACAAATTAGCCCATGCAACCAAGCAACAAGTTTGTTAATGCTGTCAGTCTTGTTCTTTGTTGGATTTCAGTGACATTCAGTATGTGGTTTCTTGTCTTACATCAATGGTGGTAACATCCACAGACAACCAAAACTGAATGACAAAATGCCTGCCATATGCTGTCACATTTTCCAGAATGGCATAGCCTACAAATGTCTGCAAAACACGTTCTGTATATGGATAAGTATTGTAGAGCTAGTATTATAACTGTATATGCTGTCACACATCATCACCACTAGGGGACTGGGAGTCAGAGCCTGTTGCCAATTCTGCAGTTATGTATCCTTTTTACTTCACTAGTCTTCCATGAGCTGTGAAAGGTAGTTTACACCATGGCAGCAGATCAGAGTAAGTAATGCACTACTCAAAACAGGCAGTGACACAGGGGCAGTGTTGCAGATATATTATTAAAGAGCTTTATGATGTTTTAAATTAAATGCTTAACTGAATTACCCACAAGACATTTTAACAATATGCATGGTCAAAAATGGTTAATTCATGTATTTTCTCCCTCTTTGTAACATGAGCACAGCTATATTAATATTTCTTGTGACGATTGAGAACCTGTTTCTGGTATTTATTTTTTATTTAAATACTTAGCGTTATGTTTGTGTGCAAGGTCATGTATAATAGAAACATCTTGTCACATTCAGTGGAAAACTACAAACCAAAAACAAAGGACACCAAAGCCGACTGTGATACCACTTTGACCCACAGCTCGATAATGTAAGAATATGTGCTTTTTACTGTTGAGTTGTGCTACAGTTGTGGAGTCTAATGAACCTGTACACCAAGCTGACATAAGCCACATTAATGCAGTGGTACATGTGCATTTGTTGACAAGCTGAAGGATACAGACAGTTGCTTCTGTTGATGAATACTATGTGACAATCGATAGCCGAGTCTGTCATAAAGATGTCATAATAACATGCAACTATTAAAACATGCTCCCTGTATTATTACATTATACATGGAGTGAGTAGTGGTGTACTATAAAGTGATGCTTCACAGGAGGTATTGACAAGGGAGTATTTACAATCAATCAAAATAATATAAAACTATAGAAGCTAAAGAAACATGTCGACTGAGAAGGTAGAGAAAAGTAATTTACACAAACATACAATCAGAGTGTCACGTTCCTGTGTACAATGTTTGTGGTTACACTAATCACTGGTGGAAATGAGAGACACTGTTCACATGCCCCAAAGGGGTTTTATTGACTACAAGTTGTGACAGTGAATGCAATTTAATGATGTGCTCCCATTTTAGGTATTCCCCAGGTGAACAGTATAGCGATAGACATACCCCTGTCAGCCAACTGACACGAGGTAGACTGCAAGTTGAAGTCAGTGAGGCCAAAACCCTGGCTTCGGAGGGTCTCGTCATAAACCTATAATTGACACTCAATACGTCCATATTTCTATACCTTCTATGGAATGGAGAAAAAGTAAAAAGAGCGAGACAAAGAAAAAACAATGGACTGATTTTAAAACGGAGTAATCAAGAGGCTCCCTCTAACTTTAACTAGTTGTGGCTCTGACATCCGGCTCTAATCTCCAGACAGTGGGCACAGTGTATAAAGCCGCACATCCGATGGTGATTGTGGGAATGAACCTAAGAGCTGCCAATCACACAAGCATCCCACGTTAGATTAGATCTTTCCAGACGTCAATCAGAGTAGCAAGACAGGATTCACAAGAGTATTCTGTCCAGGATTAAGCTGCTATTAAATTGGCTGCGCTTAGCAGGATGAGCTGGAGAGCGCTGGAGAATTAAGTGAGGCAAAGAATGGAGGAGGAAGGAATGAGGAAACGGCAGAGGATAATAGGGTCTGTGTTACTGTGTTTAACTTTGAGAATTACATCCTTGGCTGTTTGGGATGGGGGAACCTCAGGGAATTATTCACTGATCTGTAATTAAATTCATTGTGAAACTTTAAATCAGCTAAATAAATTGCTTTTCTCAATTAGCTTTCACCGACTCCTCTTTTCCTTAGCTTTCAGGCTTGATTGTATTTATTTATTAAATCATTACAGAGCAAACTATTAAGTGTAGTTTTAATTTTCTAAACTAATTTGTAGTAAAAGCAGATTCACACACTAATATAAGTGTAAATAAAATGTTTCCCAACTCACATGTTCTCTTCAGATTGACTTTATATTGATTTTGTTTGGGGCTTAGAGACCCCAATAGTTTATTTGATAAAAGAAAACAGCATTGCTTTCAAATTTGGATTTGCTAAATAGTATTTTCAGCTTCTATATACCCATGTTTGACTTTAACAAATAAGAATTTTAAACCCTCTCTTTAACAACAAACTGGGCTTGCAATTTTGAAAGTCTTGAGATTTTAAAACTATTTGATTGAATAGGAAACTATAAAATAATTAACACATTATTTTGGTCATAGATGGTCAAATTTAAAATATTTACATTGATGACATCACATATACCATCACTGTAAAGCACTTAGAGCTGAAACGTGCTATACAAATAAAGTTGTTTATTATTATTATTATTATTATTATTATTATTATTATTATTATTATTATTATACAGAGTAGAACACTTACATTAGCTTTGATAATAATGTTTATCCTACATTTGGTGTCAATTGGACCCCAAAGAGACAAATTAAGACCATGCCATTTGGAATTAGGCAGTTTATATCATACATCTCATGCTGCACTTGGAGACATCATCAGTGAGGGAACCTGGGTTCATTGGGTGTTTCGGGTATTTTAACCATCATACACTCTCACCCAGATGAACTGGACTGAAGTGAAGTAGAATTTTGAGTCAACTATACTAACAAATGTTAACAGCTAGAAAATTAATATTGTGCACATTCATATTGCATTTGACAATGTTTTCTAGTTGGGTCAAGCAGAAGTCGTGTATACTTATTTGTAGCGCGGGTGTGTGTAAAACACAATTTCAAAACAAAAACAATGTTAAAAAAAATGTGTGACCATAAAATTAAGAAACGTCAATATTTTCACCTTTTCAGATGCTATTATAGTCTGCATAATCATGAAACACATTTGCACACAGAAAAAATAGCTTGCGTATGCATATGTAAATGAATCAAAGTATTCAAATACGTAAACTAGTAATCCAGTAGGCCACATCTACTGATGCATAATTTAGTAGTGGACAGGGAACTGAGAAATAGCTCATTATGCCCTGAAATCTCACTGAATAAATGATCCAGACACCTATATCATGTGATAATACTTACAATGACAAATGCTTGCAGAAACAATGATGCCAGCATGCAGTAGGTTGACAGATAATGGTAAGCTAAGATATTCAGGTGTTTATCCAGTAGAGCTAGAAAGAAACTTCTATAGGACCCTTAAAAAAACCAACACTTGCAAGGCACACCATAGCCTTTTGCAGCCCTGCCACTAATGCACAACCTCAGGTGGAGAGATCGCACGGTGCAATAAAATGCAGAAACTTAGTTTATATCAGTAGATACAGCAGAAGCTGTCAACTAAGCCTGACAGCTTACTATTAGAAAGCATGCTTTGTGGAACATTTTTAAATATCTACTTAGTTTAGAAGTGAAAATATTTATTGAAGCTTAAAAAAAGACCATGTAGCCTATTGTATGTTAGGGAGTGTTGTAGTATAATAAGTTAGTACAACGGGTTGGTGCTGGTTGAGCAATTTCACCAACAAGAGGCATGATTCCATGAGTGCTGATATTACACAATAACAGCTCCTTGATCTGTTTTCACTCCGTATTACAGGTATGCTGATGCAGCCGGTTATTACACGAACGTTTAACCCCATTCATAAACCGTGACAGCGTAAATGGATAGCTTAGTGAGTGGGCTTTATTTGACCCAGTAGAAAGCAGTATTAGCTGTGAATAATACACATTAAAATGATGCACAGCAGCCTAGACGTAACTAATCACGTGTGCAGCATGGATTGTGGTCACATGACTCGTGCGTGTCTGGCTTGCAATATACTTTGGCTTCTACTGTATTTTGTTATATCAGTGAGGTGCATACGTGATAACAGACAGTGTTTATATTCACTGGCTGCGTAATGAAATAGAGATGTGTAGGACATTTTTACTGGGGTGGCAAAGAGATTTGTGGTGGTAGCCACAGAAGCCCACACACATTTAGCCTGTCTAATGTGCATTGTGCATAGTTTAAGTTGGTCATATTTGAGTACTGCCTCTTTTACCCTTTAAACCTTAAGTCTTTTGGTTGTTTTTTTATTTTTTATACATATAATTGCTTCGAAAAGTATTTCTGTAATAGCTATCAAGTATTTTATTTCTCTGATATCAGCACCCTTTCATCTACAATTTGGATAATATCACAAAACATTTGTAAGAATCTTAACTCACTGTGTATGTTTTTAAAACTCAATTTTATTTATTTATGTGTATGCATTCTTATTTATAAGCCATACGTTTCATGGGGTATGCTTTCATCTTTTTATTTCTATAATTTTTCTTTGTCATTTTAGTACCAAAAATTATAGAAAGTTGCATATCTATTTTTCAGGGTTTTTTTTGTTGCTTTTAGGCAAGAGCTTTTAGAGGTGGTTTTCCGTTCTTCTGCAGTGCCAAAGTACAGACTCTCTTAAGCAAAGTATCTAGATTATGAGTGAAAAAACGTGAGCTTCTAGCCTTTACTGTTTATTGAAGATATGATCCAAAATGTAAACTTGTCCCTCTCACTACCATTCAAAGATGCATAATGCGAGGCATTTTACAGGTTGGTCATTTTACATTTTACATGCTGACAAACACAAGCCCCATCAATCTCTTTGGGTGAATGTCTGGAGTATGAGGAAATTGTTTGTTTCTAGCCTTTACCTTTCTGAAGATATGATACGAAATATAAACCTAAGCCGTTTTCAGCACAAATTTGAGAATGCATTTTAGAGGCAACTTGCAGCCAATGGGGGATCACATTTCAGATTTCTTTTTTAGGGGTGGCCAATCACACTTCAGTGGTGGACAGTGCCGCCCCAGGCCACTTCCTGGCCACGCCTCTGCACCCGGTACTACAGTATATGGTAAATATGTAGCCTACATTTTCTTTGATATAGTAAATAGCTTGCCTGGCAACACATTTTGTTATGACACCCTGAAGAAACTAATTCTAAATTTCACTTAACTAATTCAACTAAAGAAGTTGATAACTTTGACTGTTATTGAATTTGAATGTAGCCTATACAGTAGGCCTATTATATCTGATCAACATGTTTCTCATTTTGTTTAATTATTTTTCATGTAGCTAACTTTAGGAATTCATAATGTACATAGCACAGCCTTGTCTATGTAGCCTACATTACAATTCAGTGGGGAACCGTCAGGGCCCTCTAGGCCTTAAGAGTCTAAAATATAAGTATATTACAAGTATATAAATAAATATAAATAATCTACATATTAATTTAATCAATTAATCATTATTTAAAGATTGTTTATACCCTAATTAATAAATTAATTCAAAACAATTCATAAACACTTTTATAAGGGTAGTCTTATTGTAACGTGATGGCCAAATATATGGGAAAATGGAATGGTTGCATTCGCTTGCTATTTTAAATATTTGCAACAAAATAGGATATTTCTCAAAGGTTTCTGCACTGTGAACAGGCAAGAGACACAATGCCATAAAATGCAGTAAAATGTTAAAACTCCACTTGAGGAATATATTCAGAATCTGCAGTATACATGCTTCTAAAACCAGGTGTCTTACTGGTAATAGGAAAATGCTAAATTCAGCAAAATGCCTAATTCGAAATGGAACATGATACTTATCAAATTCAGAATATTTCCATACTCTGAAAAATAGTTGAATAATAGTGTGCATGTCAATATTGCCACTGGCGTTTGATCTCTAGTCTGTCACTTCATACTGTTGATCATATACAATGCTCATAGGCCAATACTGACCCTTAGTTCTAACACTTTTTTAAATGTTATCTTTAAAGCAGATGCACTGTTTTGTCACATCAGAATTATACTTATCTGGAACTAATGGTAATTAACATTTGGTTATAATGGCTAATCATTTTTGAATGCAACAGAAGGCAGCAAGTTTCCATGCATAAAATTGGGAGAAAATGTATTAGTACAGTATCATTATCAAATGTTTCCATGGGACAGTTATTTATTTTAAATCTACAGAAAACAATTGACTAAAATATAAGAAAGAATTTTCCATGCAATGACTTACCAAAGCACATATACTCAAACGAGCAACTGTTTGCAGTATAGTGAGAAAATATAGTCAATGCAAGGACAGAAGGATACAAGAGTGTTATTTCTTATCTAATATAAATATGCACACTCTAATGAGTCTCATACAATGGCAACATGTATTAAAAATCATAAAAAGTTTGATTCAAATTATAAAATAGTTGAAGCAATCAACAAAAGTCAAGGATGCAAATGTGATAAAAACTGCTAATTTAGCTCATATGCCATTCTAATGTGTATTGTGAACAAAGAGACAATTCCATTTGTTATATATGGACAATGCCATATTTCAACAACTTTTAAGTAACAATAGTAACTTAACTTAAGGTGCAATTCCACAAGAGAATAATATAATGCATGCAGTTAAACAACAACAAAATTATACAGAACATTTTGCAGGTATATTTGACACCTGTTTGTCTCAGCAGGAGCCTTACTTTAACTGCAGAGAATAAAAATGAATTGCCATCTGATTTCCAACCCACATAGTGATATTTAGAAACACATTTACCTGGCACACAATAAAGCACCATTCTATTCTGACATTCTTCCAAAATTATGCACAGACACATTTTTTTAAATTCTAATTGGACATTGCAAGTACTGGATGGAAAATAAAAAATATCTTTCATGCATTTTCATGGTTTAATATACCAGACAATCTCTGTACAGAAAACGTACAAATGTTATCAAATGAAGTGAAAAATGATTTTGGCTTTAGATCCAAAACTGCCAAAAACAACGGTCAGATAGCTATTTACAATTTGTACTCTAATTTAGGCCTGTGTAACAGAACACCCTGCTATCTGTATGTCTGTTGATATAATGCTGGGCAGTGGGCCTGGATGTGTACGTTTAACTTACACATTGTAATGTAGGTGCGGTGTCAGACATTGGTCAAAAAAAATATTGGGCAGTTTGGGCTTTTCAATTAATGTATATGGCTCAGGGCATTCGGCAACATTTAAGGTTAGTTTAATTTCCCCTTGTAGTCACAGCTGCTACAGTTTAGATAGTCACACTTATTTCACTTGAAAAATGGTAATACATTTGGTTAATAGAGAGACCAGAGCCCAGCCTGTTAAAGCAATGCTTCAACAGGACAGAGCAGTCAGTGTCTTAATGGGTGCTTAAAGGTGGAGTCAGCAATTATAAGCTATACACTTTTTGTAATATTTAGCAAATATATCTTCATAGTCCACTAGCTGCCTGTTCTCTGCGTTCATTGAAAATAGCATCCCGTGTTTCTACACAGCCCTGACTCTGTGAATGTGAACTCAAACAAAGTTTTTTTTAATATTTTTTATATCAACAAGCAGTCTCCAGAATGATTGACAATATTAATAAAGATAAAAGAAAATCAATATTTTATTTCTAAGTGCATATGCTATATCAGCAGCATGTTTATTTTGTAGGTACAGTTAAATTAGTGAGGTTTCTGAACAATGTCTTGTCTCTGAGAGGTATCCATATTTTTCATTTCTTTCATTTCCTAATTATTTTAAAAGGACTGTCAACTTCAATGGCTCTTCTGGAGTGTTCTACTGTCTCTGTAGCCTTGCATATAGAATCAATGATATTGCTGAAGAGAGCAGCTGATGGCAGAACGTAACTCAGGCAGGATGCATCAATATTCAATATCATTCACACAGAACTATTTACTACTAAATGAAAAATATTGGCTATATATGTATGTCTAGTACATTGTGTGTTTGTGTGTGTACAGTATACAGTATATCTCGTTTTCGCAAAATGTACTTACTACAGTGGATTAAAGTGTCTGTAAATGTACTGGAAATGTAAAAATGTATTTACTGATGTACAGCGTTACTTGTATGTGTATGTGTGTATTAATGTACAGTAAATGCACAGAGTACATACAGTATATAGATATGTCTAATGTAACTGGCCAGTATCTGGACATTATAAATAATAATAATAAAAAATATGTAATAATACTACTACTACTACTAATAATAATAATAATAATAATAATAATACATTCTGGTGGGCTGCTTCAGCTTGTGATAGATGTATTAATATCAGGGATCACAACAGATTCTAAATATGTGCAGTTGGTTAGTGGTTAGTGTTTTTGCCAATAATGTGACATTTGCCGAAAAGGCCTGCATCTGAAAAGCGCTGAAGGGGTGAAACGAGAAAAAAAACCTTCAGTTGCTTCCTGTAATAATTTCAGTACAGTAAGGCATACAGTACAATACATATTTCCTTTGTAAAAATCCCAGAACAAAATTCTCCCTTATGGAATGGAAAGTGCTTATTTTCCTCATTGTTCCAAAGCTTAGCCTAAAACACTCATACTACATATAACACACTCCCGGATGGCATTTCATGCACAGCATGAAGTTGAACACATCAGTACACCTTGTACAACAGTACAATGTGTATGTATAGATCACATGAGCACAAATACAGGTGTTCGCTGCATGTATGCGTGGCTTCTTGAAATGTTAATAACTGGGGGACTCTCTCACAGCATGCAGTACTGTTTGCTTTGGCTACCACAGCTAAATGTTGGTCAAGCATGAGGAAACAAAAATACTTTGCTGGAGTGGAAGGACAAATAGCATTCCATAATGCCAACTGTGCATCCAGCCATGGTCAACACACCAAATAGAATACAGGTAAACCAGACCTGTCCTGCCAATTTTGTACACAGTACATCTGGACAACCAGCTTTTAAAGTAAGGTACAACATGTACAGACCAAAGACTGGTTATGAAATAACTGCAGGCTGTGCGACTCACAACCAGTATTTTAATGATCTGCGAAATCTCTGTTTTCGCTTCGCTAAGCTTCACACAGAGACGCACATACATGTAGTTTATAGCCAGACACAGAAACACTTTCACACATTCACTGCAAATAGCACTGGTTACATCAATGCTGCAGGCAACTAGAGCTGTACTAATTACTAAAATGTCTTTCCTAAAGACCACTGGAATGACCATGGTTTAGACAGGTGTCATATGTGCTAAATATGATGTAATACTGTAGGGTATAGAGAAGCAGGGGAGTCATAGTATCAAAATAAGGAATGCACATACACTTATTTTAACCGTCTAAGTGCACGCAAATTGGCGCAAATTGGATTTAGGGCGTGTCCACATCCACATTTGCTATTTTAACGGCAGAATAACCGGTCAGTGCGCCGGGCGCATGGTTCAAAAGGATTGTACGTACTCTCTTCATTGTCCATGGGTGAGTTTGGGTGTAACGTAGGATAAACCAATCCTCCCATTCCCTTTAAAAGTTCAGACGCGACTGTATCATAGTGAAATCACTGGAGCAGACCATCTAGCACAGCGAGATTGCTAAAATACTGTATGTTGATGTAGGCTGTACACTAATAATATTTAATTTTGTACTCTTTTCATTTTGAATCCTTTGCATGTCTGTTTGCACCTGTTCATCGTTGTGTGTTTAAAGTATACGGTCGTTGCGCACCCGCCATAGGCGATACTATATTGATAATGCGCCGCATGATTACTTTATTGACAATGTGCCCTGCGATTACTTTCCGCTGCCTCAAGATAGCAATACGCCATGCTCTAGACCACACCTCATATTAAGACCAACACACCCACGGGTGCTCAAAATAGCCGCAAGTGCAGTTGTTATTTAAACAACCTGGACGCTGGATGGGAAAATGACAACTGCGTTGGACTGAGCTAGCACTTGTGTTCCTGCTTTGCGTCGGTTGTACGATAGGGCCCTACACATTTTTCAGTGTGATAATCGTGTTTTTAGATTAAGATGGCATGCAGACCAAGCGCCCCGCATCCACATGTGCTGTCAGCTATCACCTTTGATGGTTGTCAGCTGTGTGGATGTGGGCTTATATAAGGCCAGGACGTTCTTTTGTTATTTGTAGGTTATAGACCTTATTCATATGGCAGCCATCTTCCTCTGACATCAGGGTGGGTAGTTTTAATTCAGAATAACAATTTACTGCAAAGTCAATATCATGTTTTCTTAGTCATCATGTTTTCTTAGTCTTGCTCATCAGTTGGAAAGCGTAAAATAAAATATTTGACAGATTTCCTGTGCTGCGTTTATATATTTTTTCACCACAAGACTGCTGTAGCTAAAATTCGAGTTTTCCCACCTTGAGCGTGACCTCAAAGGAAGAAGATGGCTGCCGTAAAGTCTATTGTTTGCATTTCGCATGTTTGTTGTACGCTACTTTTGTTTGTGATACGCGACTGTCACACGTTTTGGTTTGTACTTTGAGTTGTATGTATCAACAGATACAGATTAAGTGCTTCATGACACACTTGCTGCACCAGCAGCCAAATTTTCTTGTTTTAAGCATGAGCAAGCTCATAACTAATATTTTTGCTCTTATATTTGATAGAGCATTTACTAAATAATGAATGCATAGAGACAGAAGTAAAGGCAGTTTTGGTTTGTTAAAAGGTACACTCCTTGTTTGTGTTATAGCGTCCCCACATACTGTACAGTACCAGTCAGATTTTTATACAAACCTACTACTAGTAAAACTTGGAAATCACAAATATGAAATTATTTAGCAGAAAACAATTAATCCATCACAAAATCCATGATGACTCTGCACACACTGCCTTCTCTCAAACAGCTGCATGTGGTAGACACCGAAAGCTTTTCAATTAACAGCTGTGCTTTGTTAAAAGTTAATTTGTGTAATTTGTGTTGTAACTAGGTTGGTATAAAGCATGTAGCCCAATTTGGTCCATATTATGGCAATAACAGCAACTAAGCATCGACATGTTAAGACGTTAAATTTGGAGGATTTCAATAACTTTTCAAGCGCTAAAACCCTCATCTGCTTCGGTGAAACTGGCTCTCGTGAGGACCAGCCACAGTAAAGGAAGTTACCTCTGCTGCAGAGAATACATTTATTGAGTTACCAGCCTCGGAAATTGCCAATTAATGGCACCTCAGATTACAGCCCAAATAAATGCTTCACAGAGTTCAAGCAACAGACAGAGATCTCTGTCATCGACTTTTTAGAGGACTGTTAATCGGGCCTTCATGGTTGAACTGATGCAAAGAAAACACACTGAAGAGGACCAATAATAAGAAAGGGCTCGGTTCTCGGTTTGGGTAGCCAAGGAACACAACCAATAGACATTATAGTGGTAGAAATCTGCTCTTTGGTCCAAATCAGAGATTTTCCATTCCAACTTCCATACAGTAACTTTGCGAGACGCAGAAAAGGTGAATTCATGATCTCTGCAGGTTTGGCTCCCACTGTGAAGCGTAATGCAATGGTGTGGGGGTGCTATGCTGCTGACCCTGTCGGCCATTTGTTGAGAAGGCACGGCATTCAAGGCACAGCATGGTTACCAGCATGGTTACCACCACAGCATCATGCCATCCCATCTGCTTTGTGCTCAGTGAGGCCATACAGTAATTGGTATTTCAAAAGGACCAATGACCCAAGATGCACCTCCAGGTTGTAAGGGCTCCACAATCACCTGACCTAAACCCATTGAGATGGTTTGGTATGAGTTGAAATGAAAGAAAAGAAGCAAGCAATAAGTGCCGAATGAGGTGTGTGAACTCAAAACTGAGACTGTCCTGACGGTATGTTACATATATGGTTGCCAAAGCTCACTGTTAATCTGTTTAATAAGTAACTAATAACCCCTCCCCCCATAGAGGAGCTCTATGGGGAGTAGAAAGTAAACACAATCTATGAGTAGGCCTTTAAATACATGTGTTTTAATTTACTAACTAATTATTGGTCCTTTTCAGAGGGAAAACACATGTGATGCTCATAATATAAATGCTTTTACCTTATAACAGTTCACCAGCATTGACAATGCATTGGTGTCTGAAGGAAACTAAGCTACAAGCTACACTAAGTACTGTAAAGCAGGACGGAAACGATCCAGCACATACATAGAAACATAACCTCTTCAATTACATAGAGTCAATTATATATGTTCTTTCTTGTCAATGCTTGATGGAAAATTGACAGATGACCATTAGGATGACAGGAGCCAAATGAAGACTTAAAAGCCTTGAGACCAGCAGAGTCTGGGGCTTGATTTATTCCTGACATCAGCATAATCATAGCGCTCTCCCTTCAAGCTTTCCTGTGATTAATTTAAAACATTTCAAATGGCCTTCTCCTTGGCAAGAGCTAATGTCATTTATGACGGATAGTATACCCATCTTTTGGCAAACCCTTTGATTCAAGCAGTCATAAAGTATGGAAGGCCATGAATATGTTATTGCCTAGTTATATGTTTCTGTTTATTTCTTTGGTGGATCTATTGATTTAGGTTACTCTCATGACTATCGAAAGCTCTTGTGTGCTTGTCAGCAGTCTTTCTTGTGCTAAAATTAAACAAGAAAATAACCTTTTAGCATTAGCTTAAGTTTGTACGAGTATCTCTTTCATCATTTCAAATATGACATTAATTATACTTGCAGGTGATATGCTCTGTCTTTGCATTTGGACTGACAGACATCAAACACAAACTCACACAACTAACAGTCAAAGATGATAACTAATAAGTATTCGAACAAACAATATTTGTACATTTGATGCAACATTTGATGCAAGTTTTAAGACAAAAGCAAAACATAAAACTTTAAAAACATTTAGATTTGTGGTCTAATTACTCCTAATTAGGGCAGGAGGGAAAATAATCACTTTGAACATTGTCTCTTTTATAACATAAAACCGTTTGTGCTACTGTAGCTAGAGCTGTTGCATAGATGAAGGTACTTGAACATTCTGCAAGACATTTTATCAGGCATGCCAGTATGTCCCTATGGGTGTGAGCTATCTTGCAATACTGCAGCCAAATCACACTTACTGAACACTAAATTAATTTAGGCAAATTTACATACAGTTTGGGAAACATCTCTCCCACCAGAATGAGGGATAATTGAGCCACACATTATAAGTGAATGATTAAAGAACAAATAGTGTGTTATATGTTAGTAGCATTTTTAGGCAACATTTGAAATACATGTTTTTGACACCAGCTTGCTTCAAAGGGTTGGTCATAAGCCTGAAAGATAAAATAGCCTATATCAAAACGTTTAGCTTTTGCAAGCTAAATGTAAACTAATACACTTTCTGTAAAATTAAATATCTCCTCTCATTTCGCTAGTTTACCGTTCTCTGTGCATGTTGAAAATTTAATCCGATACTTCTACACAGCTCTGGCTCTGTAAATGGTAGCATTATAAACAAAGTGGCGAACACCGCTCATATCAATAAAGCCGTAGAACTACGCTTTGCTTCACAATGCATTTCTTTGAGGCGGCCCGTGGAGGACCACGGAACGATACTGTTTGATTTGAGCTTAAAGTTAGCAAGAATGACTATCTCTGCCTTTAATGCATTTAGGTGTATGCATTTTGTACTGCCTATGGGGTTTCCCTTTAATGAACATTGACTTTCAAATATTGAATGTGTGTGTGTGTGATATAGTTTGAAGCACACTTTTCTAATCTGCACCTCAACAAGAACAGGCTATCATTCACAAACAGACACACATAGTATATCATACTGTGTGTGATATATTAATAGAGACTACATCAAACACCAACATAAGAAGTGGCAAGAGGAGAGGATTTAATAATGTTTCCCTGGGTTATAGGTATAAATAAACAATCCCTTCCAAAATCAGTCCAAGCCAACCAACCAATTAAACATCTGTTTATCAAGGAATGATTTCATTGAAAATGTCAGGTGGTTTAGTTTATTTAGATCACACTAAACATCATAGTTGAGCAAAGTATTCTTAAGATGGACTTAATGATGTGCAAGTGAATCCCAGGTAAAAAAACGACAACAACAAAGTTTCCACACATGACGTGTTACAAGGTATCTCCAACCATGTGAACTCTGTTCAGCCTGAGCAAGCATTATTCCTCCGCCAGCAAAGTTCTTATGCAAGTGCCACGAGCTCATTCAAAATTCACGGCCGTGAACCCACGTGCACACACATACACACAAGCAGACACACCTCCACCTCTCGTTTTCCATGTATTACGTGCTACAGCTGGGGAAAAATAAAAATACATGTTTTCATGATTCAAATGTTCACTGACTGGTTATGTTTGCCTGTGTGTCACTGCCGAGACAGGCTGGTCTATATTTATCACACCCCGTCTCATGTTAGCTTCAAACTGTTTTCTCCACAGATATTCAGCGTCTCCTCACAAACTATTTGTACAGGTAGTGGTGCTGTACTGGCTGCTGCTACATACCAGATATGGATTAATGCTGTTAACACTATTCCTGCTTTTAACAAGTGACGTCACAAATACTAATCGTACATGCACTTGTATGCAAATTATAGGAGAGCATCCTAGTAACTAAGCCATAGCTAAGTACTAAGCTCATGCACACAGAAAGCCACCTACACTCGGACATGTACATATATTTCACCAATGCTGCCTATTGCCATTGTGATTGGGGCATGTGATGAATTTGCATATTCATAGATCCTGGCATTCTGGCAACAATAGTGATGCTAGAAAGATATTTTCTCTGGCATATTGAATATGATTTAAACAGTTAACATGCTGCAAAACAGCTCTGTTTAAAACTCCCCCTGCAACCATAATGGTTCCCACACATACGCATGCACGCACATACACATACAGGCAGGCATCAGGCATTCGCTGTTCTCAGTCATACTCTTACATTGATATTTTCAGAGACATGCCAAGGCAGATTTGGCAGTATCAAAAAACCTTTGATAGGAATTTTCAACAGAGACCTGCAACACTAACACTAATTAATCTCAGTGGAGTAATACTGTACTTTTTCATGGCTGAGTAAGTGGCTTCCTATTCTGTGCTCTCTTACGACAGATTGAAGCCCTGCTAAATGCAACTATTCCAACAGACAACTTAAAAGTGAATCCCCACATGAGCAAGAAAAAAAAAAAAAAATAAAGACTTAAATTAATGTCTAGTAGCACCTGTGCTCTATCTTGGGGATACACTATCTCTGGGAAAAGTTGTCAGGGTAAATTCCTGAGACAAATATTTGCTTCAAAAGATAAAGGGAACGAGCTGAGGATTTAAGTCCCACATCTCGCTGAGCACTGCGTGATTCCTTGCTATTTGGTTCCCAACTGAATGGAGACTTGAGTGGACACACATTATTCCTCTATAACACCATCACAACCACATACAGAATATTAAAAAAAAATTTAAGTAGACTAGGGATACCTGGAGATATTTTTGTTTAATCCTCTGTCTCTAAAAGCACCTGGATGCAGGCTCCACACTAGCGCTCACAGATGTGGACTATTTACTGTATCATTTGTCATTTTGCATGGTTTTATTTACATGTAGCTCTTTAATAAACTGTATGTAACTGTGAATGTTGACTGAAGAGCTCGGAGAATTAAAGACAACAATAAAAAATTGGCCCGCATTTAGTTTCAACATTTCAACACTTTACAAACCTTTTGCACTGAACGACATGTTTGCTCGAAAACGCTTCATTCATGCTTTTTCACTGTTTCACTATCATTTGTGAGCGTAACATACCACAAACCAAGCCAAAACCCAACTCCTCCCTGTTCTAAATTGAGTGTTGTGTTCAGCACAGTTTCAATAGTTGAACATAACAAAACAGAGGTCACTGTAGGTCACACTGTATCAGTATAGCACTTTGGCCTTTGGCTACACATTGTAGATTTTGATCATTTATTTGACTGTAAGGGACAAAAAGGGGAGGGAAATACTGCAGCCTAATCCTTAATTAAAAGTACAGTCATGCAATGGCTAACAGTTGAACTAAAGCACAAGATTAGGCATGGGGTGTGCCTCACACATTGCCACTGTGAGCCTGTTAAAGTTCATGAAACAAACGCACCATCCTGAGATATGATGACAACCTTCCTTTGAACCAAGCCAAGGATTTCTGTAATTTCTGCAATTTGAAAAAAATGTGTTTCTGCTAGAAAGACATTGTGCCCCCTCTTTCAACCCTAAGAAAGTTGGATGTGGAAATAAATTGCATTTGACAGAATAACATGATCTTTTATCGGCAGTGGGGTGGGGGGGATGAGCAGAATATTTCTATTCACCCATGTTCATTTTTGAAGCGCTCTGGGGAATCTTAAGTGAGAGTGGAGGATGGGCTTATCATATGGATGAATAACTGCTGGATAGCTCTCAATGAAGCTGTGTGCACTGCCTTCCTTATACAGTAAAGCCCATTGGGTTGAACATGCAGTTGGCATTGTAATGGTTAATGCTGTAGTTACTATTTGGCTATAGGTATTTCTGTTACCAGTAACCACAGACGAGACATTACTGTAATTGTACGGGAAAGGGTTTGCATTAGGATTATTCCAAATTTAAACACTGAAAGCTGCAGGCCATCTGATGTACTTTTTCATGGCTAAGGTTTCTTGCAAATCTGCAAATGAAAGCAGTAAATTTCACCTATTAGGCCTTCTCGGCCA
This sequence comes from Forbesichthys agassizii, assembly GCA_026546735.1. Taxonomy (NCBI): domain Eukaryota; kingdom Metazoa; phylum Chordata; class Actinopteri; order Percopsiformes; family Amblyopsidae; genus Forbesichthys; species Forbesichthys agassizii. Next base: position 3,881 of record JAODLL010011943.1, on the reverse strand, counting down.
GCTGACTTGAACCATAAGCATTACTGTTATTTACTGCTTCAAGGCCTTTAAGAAGAATAGGATAGGAAAATCTACAGTACTACGCAGTCTTTTTAGACTCGCTTTTACTACGTTTTCCTTTTGCACCTTTATATTTTGCTGGGTAAAATCAAATGCTAGTGAACATTTCACATTAAAGCTGCACGAAATCTTGTTTACTTCATGTGAGCAATGTGTCAGGTCTTGCTGGAAAATATGCTACTTAAATATACATACCAATGTGGCCTATAGCTGGGGAATTCCTATAAACTAAAGGTTTGTATTTACATAATTAGCAGGCACTTAAAGCCAAGGCAGTTAATACATGTGTTAATAGGTCATACTGTCAGAATAAGGACATAAACATGTCAACAGGACTTACTTGCTACTTTACATTCTGCATTAAACATTATTTCCTACAGTATTATTAACATATCTTTCCATCTTCAAACTATTGCCTTGCACGAAATACCAGCCAGTGCTTAATTTAATTAAGAGCTGATCTAACAGCATCAGAGAAGGATTTATTTTCAGGCCATATATATTCATCACGCCAAGCGCCCTCACACCACAAAGGAGGGGGGACTGGGGGGCGGGCAGCTACACGGAGCAGTCCAGCGCCCACGCTGCCCAACCAATCCACATGGCCCAAAATCAGCCCAGGCATCTGACACTTCCCAGCAGACAACGGTAACCAGCCGAGCAGCTGCTAAACAGGTGAGCCTTGCATACAAATACTGTATATCCATATTTCTGTAGGTATACGTGCTCTTTAGCATAAGACTGCATTTCCCTATTGGTGACCACACCCTAGGTAGCCATGTTAGAATTTCCCTTATCAAAGGGGTCTGTCTACTTAACTACGCAGACTCAAACTGTGTTTGTGTGACTTTAGGCTGGACACTGTATAGACTCGTATTCGGATATTCCAGTAGATTTTAGTGTATGTCTGTATGTCTAAATATATATTAACAGCCCTATATTGAAGTGGATTTAGTGTGTGTCTGGATGTCTAATATATCTATGCCTTTATTCAAGTAGATTGTGTGTGTGTGTGTGTGTGTGTGTGTGTGTGTGTGTGTGTGTGTGTGTGTGTGTGTCAACAATTTTGCAGACTAGATGTCTCCTTTATTTGTTTTATTTTGTATTAGAATACCAGACTACACAATCAATCCTCTTAAAACGTCTCACACCTACAACAAATTTTGATGGTTAACTATTATATTTTAATACTTATTATACCTTAATATCGTCACTAATATAGCCTAGCTAACTAAGGGGCAGGCTATAATAAAGGCTCTGTTATGCCTATAAAATGCCTTGTAAAATATGAAATTAGCATCAGCGGCCAAGCGCTCACATGTGGAAGGGGAGGAAAAGAATAGCAACAGGAGGCATTCAGTAATGGCATTTAATAATAATAATAATAATAATAATAATAATAATAATAAAGTGCTTATTTGTGACCTCTAGTCTAAAAGCACTGACATTAAAATTATGAAGCCTAATGCAAAGTGCTACTTCAAACTCTTTGGAATGAATCCATTGTATAGGCCAGAACTTCTTATTTGAATATGTTTACGCATGTTAAGAGTCAGTATTGTCTAAAACGGTCTTAAAAACAGCAGGTAGCCTACATTTTAGATGATAAGTGCAATATATAATGTACGTTAATATGCATATGCTGTATAATCAAATGCACATAGCTTTTGTAAAGTGATGCATTGTTCCAACTTTTACATCACGGAACACTGAATTTAATTTTAACCTGATAGCTAGGATCAAAACAAGTCACCAGTCTGTTCAACTGCTTTCTCGTTCCCAGGGATGTGTTTTTATTCCCCTGTACAGAGTCTATGCTAGGTAACGAGAAAGCATGGCCCCAATGAAAACCTATTGTCATTTTCTTTAATAGGATAACACAGCACAAGAATTGAGTAACACAAATTACTACACCTGCGCTGGCGAGAAGTAGGCTACAATGTATTGATTGATCAATTGTCTTCTACGAACATTTGGACTGGATAGTTCCCTATTCATGAGTCAAAATGTACCTATTTGAAAAGAGCAAAATATTTAAAGATGAATTGCAATTGTAAAAACATGCTGCCTTGAATAACCTACAATAAATGACTTTATATTTGAATCCACTTCACAGGAAAAAAGCAGATTGATAGGAAGCCACTTGAAATAACTTAAGTGCACTCAGCTCCACACCAGATTCCAGGAGAAGGATTTTAGACAAATTCTATAGTAAAATGAATTAGTAGAATTCGGGTAGGGAATAAGTCCTTACCCCAAGTGAAGGAGTTCAAGTACCTCAGGGTCTTCGCGAGTGAGGGGACATTGGAGCGGGAGATTGGCCGGAGAATCGGAGCAGCGGGAGCGGTATTGCAATCACGGTATTGCAAGGGAAAGCTCTTGATCTTACAGGCAATTTTTGTTCCTACCCTCACCTATGGTCATAAAGGGCGGGTCATGACCGAAAGAACAAGATCAAGGGTACCAGCGGCCAAAATTGGTTTTCTCAGGAGGGTGGCGGGCGTCTCCCTTACAGATAGGGTGAGAAGCTCGGCCATCTGTGAGGAACTCGGAGTACAGCTGCTGCTCCTTTGCGTCGAAAGGAGCCAGTTGAGGTGGTATGGGCATCTAGTAAGGATGCCCCCTGGGCGCCTCCTTTGGGAGGTGTTCCAGGCACGTCCAGCTGGGAAGAGGCCTCGGGGAAGACCCAGGATTAGGTGGAGAGATTATATCTCTACACTAGTCTGGGAACGCCTCATGATCCCCCAGTCAGAGCTGGCTAATGTGGCTCGGGAAATAGAAGGTTGGGGTTTCCTGGAGCTGCTGCCCCCGCGACCCGACTACAAATAAGCGGAGGAAGATGGATGGATGCATTACCCACCAATGTTATAAAAAGCAATAACCAATGGGCGAAACATGTCATAATATTAAGTGTAATAAGTAACATTAAATATAAACTTATCATTGAGGTCTGTTATACATTAATACAAAGCCACTTAAAAAATGGGTAGTCAGCAATATTCAGCTAATAATGGTCACATTCATCAAACATCTCCTCATAGTCTGCTAACTGTCTGTTGTGTGCGCGCTGTGTTTCTACACCACCCTGGCTGTGTAAATGGATACAGGCAACACAACACAGTCTTGGCAACGCGTTCATAGTGTGGGGCGTACAAGCACTTTCTGGCATTGAAGGGACATGTGTTTTTGTTTTGCTTGAAGTTTAAGCATCAAGCAGTTTTCTCCAGATTGATTATACATTTAAAGGCAGCTCAAATTAAAACCATTTCACTCCGCGGCACCGCTCCACATTTTGATACGCATTGTGAAGCAAAGCGTAGTACTACGGCTTTGTTAATGTGAGCGGTGTTCGCCACTTTGTTTATGTTGCTATTTAAGGAGCCAGGGCTGTGTAGATTATTTTTTCAACATGAACATAGACCGGTAATCTATCGAAAGGCGAAAAGATATTTGGTGAATTTGACAAAAATGTTAAATGTTGTTAAATGTTAACATGTTAAGCAACAGAAAATGATATGAATAAAAGTACCAAATTAAATTACACACAACCCTGGGCTTCAGTGGGGTCACTTTCACAGAAGTCATGAGTAGTAAATTCTGCCACCTATGGCAATATAGTGTACTGTATGTACATGTACAGTATCTCACAAAAGTGAGTACACCCCTCACATATTTGCAAATATGTGAGCATATCATTTGTGACAACAATGAAGAAATTACTTTTTTCTGCAATGCAAAGTAGTGATTGTACAGCTTGTAGAACAGTGTAAATTTGCCGTCCCCTCAAAATAACACAACACACAGCCATTAATGTCTAAACC